>CAWUER010000602.1:395000-446000 GCA_963921195.1 Pegoplata infirma
TGTAAAATTACAAGTAAAAGGTCTTGTAATTCTATTTTACTAATATTTTTGTCTTTTTACAAAAATTGTTGTATATTTATTAAAACGAAAGCTACAGTTTGCTTTGTAATTTCACTATTATATGTTGGTAAATTTATTTTACAAATTTTTTAGGTAAATTTACAAAAAAGTGAATTATTTTACAAATTAAAAAAATATTACAAGGTGTTTAGTTTTTTTACACAAGAAAACTGTTATTGTACAACAAAATTTTAATTGATGTTATTTAGTCTTTCTACCAAAAAATGTGTTATTACAAACATTTTTTTTTAAGATCGTTTACAAGGTTTTCAGTTTGAAATGTATGTATTGAAAAGTACAAAATTCCAATGTAATTTTACAAAACTTATTTTATTAGTAGAATTAGTGTAGTTTTACAAAAAAAAAATATTCAACAATAGGACACGCAAAAATTTTCTAAGTTCAGATTTTTTTGCGTTTTGGAGTAAAAAATTTTGTTAAAAATAATTTTTTATAAATAAAAAATTTCATGAAAAAAAAAGTGTGGAAATTTTTGAAAAAGATTTTCAACTAATTGTAAGCTTTAGCAAAAAAATTTAATTTTTACACCATTTTTTTTTTGTATTTTCCTTTAGTAAAATACCACAATTTTTATGTGCTTTTACTATATTATTGTTCTAGTTTTTTCTTTGTATTTTTACAATTTTTTGGTAATTTTACCATATTTTTTTGGTAATTTTTATACCCTCCACTTAGTGATAGAGGGTATATATAAGTTTGTCATTCCGTTTGTAACTCATCGAAATATCGGTCTAGGACCCCATAAAGTATATATATTATTGATCAGTGAGCGATTTTAAGACATTATAGCGATATCCGTCTGTCCGTCTGTCTGTGGAAATGGTGATCACGACCAAAATAATACATGGAGATGACTGAAACTTAGACTTGCCAACCGTCCAGTTTTCGTCGGGACAGACCAGTTTTAGAGTGGATTGTCCCGTGTCCAGACGATACCCTGAACGGGACGCCATTTGTCCCGTTTTGAGAAAAAAAAAATAAGTTTTTCATTGTCACAAAAAATAAATCGTAAACTTTAGTACTTATTTTTATTAGCAACACTGGCATTTTTTTAAGTATATTTGCAACACTTGTATGTTTTGTTTTGTGAAATTGTCAAACGAAATTTTTAATTTTTTATTTCATTTGTCAACTTTTAAATAAATTAAAATTTTAACAGAGCGTGATTTTTTGTAGCGGTATTTTTTTTATTATTTTAGTAAATATTCTTCCCAATAAATTTGCACAAATGTTAAAACTATTAAATTTTTCACAGGAAAATGAACAGAAAAAGAGCTGCAGATATAAATGAATCGGCAGCAACACAGGAAAAGGAAGAAAATAGATAGACTTGCCAACCGTCCAGTTTTCGTCGGGACAGACCAGTTTTAGAGTGGAGTGTCCCGTGTCCCGGCGATACCCTGAACGGGACGCCATTTGTCCCGTTTTGAGAAAAAAACAAATTTTTTCATTGTCACAAAAAATCAAAAAAAAAAAAAAAAAATCGTGAACTTTAGTACCTATTTTTATTAGCAACATTGGCATTTTTTTAATAGATTAGCAACACTTGTATATTTTGATTTGTGAAAGTGTCAAACGAAAACTTTGAATTTCATTTGTCAACTTTCAAATGAATTACAATTTTAACAGAGCGTGATTTTTTGTAGAGGTATTTTTTTATTGTATTAGTAAATATTTTTTCTAATAAATTTGCACAAATGTTAAAACTACTAAATGTTTCATAGGAAAATGAACAGAAAAAGAGCAGCAGATATAAATGAATCGGAAGCAACGCAGGAAAAGGAAAAAATAGAACAAAAAGGTATTGCAAATTTCAACTAGATCACGGTGGGGTTGAACAAGTTTAATTAAAAGTTCCCTGCATATGAAATTTTATTGCAGATTATGTTAGTTGGCACCCGTACAAACGGTTTAAGCCCAATTTGAAAAAAATCGTTAGTGGGGTTTTGAGATAATAAGATTTTCATCTTATTGGATGCTACAAAAAAACGGGACAACTTGTGTTAATAAAGTGTAAAATATGATAAATAAACGTTGATGTTCTGATTCTTAATCCTTTATTTATAGTTTCTATGACGTCTCAATTTAAAGAAAATCGCGTTAAAAAAAATCGAGATTTAGTCATTTTTAACACCCTGTAAAAAAGGACATCGACTGGCTTTGAACTTCGTTAAAGGCTTAAATTAAAGCTTGTGTTTTGTTTTTAAACTAGATTTGTTTTAAATTTACTATTTTTAATTAAACATAAAAATTGTTAGTTTCGACCTTTAAAAAATTATATTTTGAGTAGATTTAAAGTTGCAAAAAATTTTATTTTGGCGAAACGATCCCATAGTTCAAACTTTAAGTTTCAAGGAACATTAGTGCATAAGGAACAATATGCACCAAATTGAAGCGAAAATTCAAAAAATTATTTTTCCAGAATGTAATTTCCGCGAGTGGATTGTAAAGTACCAATTCTAAGTATCTCTACTTTCTCCCTTTTTTCCCATTAGAAGCAGAATTTTCATAAAAGTACTTATTTTAGAATGTTATTTTCGCGAAAGGATCGTACAGTCCAAATTTTAAGTATTAAGGACCATTAATTCAGCAGATACAAAATTGCCTTACTTCCCCCATTTCCCCCTTAGAAGAATAATTTACTAAAAAAGTGCTTCTTCCAGAATGTTATTTCCGCTAGAGGATCGTACAGTCCAAACTTCAAGTATCTAGAACCATTAGTTCAGCAGATACAAAACAGTTCAAAATTCAAGTATCTGGTACCATTAGTTCAGCAGATACAAAATTGCCCTACTTTTCCCCCTTTTCCACCTATAAAACAAAATTTTCAAAAAAGTACTTCTTTCAGAATGTTTTTTCCGCGAGAGGATCGTACACTCCAAATTTCAAGTATCTAGGACCGTTAGTTCAGCAGATACAAATTGCCCTAATTTCCCCCTTTTTCCCCGTAGAAGCGAAATTTTCAAAAAAGTACTTCCATTAGAATGTTGTTTCCGCAAGAGGATTCAAAGCAGATTTTTCCAAAAAAGTACTTCTTCCAGAATGTTATTTCCGCGAGAGGATCGTACAGTCCAAACTTCAATATCTAGGACCATTAGTTCAGCAGATACAAAATTGCCCTTCTTTCCCCCTTTAAAAAGTAATTATAAAAAAAGTACTTCTTTCAATGTGTTATTCCGCGAGATGATCCTATATTGCAAATGTCATGTTTTTAAGACCATTAGTTTAAAATTTACCAAATTGCCATATTTTTCCCCTTCTACTTTTTTCAAGATGTTTTTTTTTTGCGAGATGATCCTAGAGTTCAAATTTTAAGTTTCTGGAACCATTTGTTTAAAAGATTAATAATGTACCGATTTTCCCTATTTCCCCCCCCCCCTTTCCCACCGTGGAGGAGGAATTTTTCAAACAAAATTTTTTTCGGAATGTTGTTTCCGCGAGAGGATCCTAAAGACAAAACTTCACGTTTCTGGGACCATTTGTTCAGAAGATAAAAAATTCACCGATTTTCCCTATTTTCCCACCCTTGGAGGCGGAATTTTCAACAAATTTTGTTTTCCGCATGGCAATTCTGCGAGAGGATCCTAGAGTCCAAATTTCAAGTTTCTGGGACTATTTGTCCAGAAGATAAAAAATGTACCAATTTGCTATATTTCCCCCACCTTGGAGGCGGAATTTTCAAAAAAATATTTTTCTGTTTTTTTTTTCGCGAGGGGATTGTAGAGTCCAAATTTCAAGTTTCTAAAACTATTAGTTCAAAAGATACAAAATCCCCCAAAGGGCCCTACTTTCCCCTTTTTCCCCCTTAGAAGTGGAATTTTTAAAAAAGTTCTTTAAGTATGTTATTTTTGCGAAAGGATCGTTCAGTTCAAATTTCAAGAATCTAGGACCATTAGTTCAGCAGATTCAAAATTGCCCTTCTTTTTCCCCCAGAATTTTGAAAAGTACTTTCTAAAGAATGTTATTTCCGCGAGAGGATCGTTCAGCCAAATTTCAAGTATCTAGAACCATTAGTTCAGCAGATACAAAATTGCTCTACCTTCCCCGTTTTCCCCATTAAAATCAGAATTTTCAAAAAAAAGCACTTCTTTTAGAATGTTAATTCCAAGAGAGAGGATCGTGCAGTCTAAATTTCAAGTATCTAGGACCATTAGTTCAGCAGATATAAAATTGCCCTACTTTCCGCCTTTTCCCGCTTAGAAACGGAACTTTCCACAATAAGTACCTTTTCCGCAAGAGGATCGTACAGTTCAAATTTTAAGTATCTAGGATCATTAGTTCAGCAGATACAGAATTGCCCTACTTTCCACCTTTTCCCCCTTTAGAAGGAGAACTTTTAAAAAAGTACTTCTAGAATGTCCTTTCCGCGAGAGGATCGTACAGTCCAAACTTCAAGTATGTAGGACTATTAGTTAAGCAGATTCAAAATTGCCCTACTTTCTCCCTTTTCCCCCCGTAGAAGCAGAATTTAAAAAAAAGTACTTCTTTTATAATGTTATATCCGCGAGAGGATCGTACAGTTAAATTTTAAGAATCGAGGACCATTCAGCAAATACAAAATTGCCAAACCTTCCTCTTTCCCCCCCTTAAAAGTAGAGTTTTCAAAAAAGTACTTCCTTGAGAATGTTATTTCCGCGAGAGGATCGTACAGTCCAAATTTCAAGTATATAGGACCATTATTTCAGCAGATACAAAATTGCCCTACTTTTCCCCTTTTTCCCACTCAAAATCGAAATATTTAAAAAAGTACTTCTTTCAGAATGTTATTTTCGCGAAAAGATCGTACAGTCCAAATTTCAAGTCTCCCGGACCATTAGTTCAGCAGATACAAAATTGCCTAATTTCCCCCCCCCCCCCCTTCCGTCTTAGAGGCGGAATTTTCCAAAAAGTCCTCCATTCGAATTTTATTTCCGCGAGAGGATTGTGCAGTACAATTTTCAAGTATCTAGGACTATTTGTTCAGCAGATACAAAATTGGCCTACTTTCCCCCTTTTTCCCCCTTAAAGAAGAATTTTTAAAAAAGTATTTTTCCGAATGTTATTTCCGCGGGAGGATCGTACAGTCCAATTTTCAAGTATCTAAGACCATTAGTTCAGCAGATTCAAAATTGTTCTATTTTCGCCTCTTTTTCCCCTTAAAAGAGGAATTTTTAAAAAAGTATTTCTTTCCGAATGTTATTCCCGTGGGAGGATCGTACAGTCCAATTTTCAAGTAGGTTATGGTGGATGGCATTGGCAAAAAAAAAAACCAATGCCCATAGAGGCCGACTTGTGGCCCATTATGATTCCAGTTTCCCCTTCTTCTTAGATAAAAAGCAATAGTTGCATCTATGCATTCCACTTCGATAATTTGATAAACGCCAGTAAGGTCCATGGATTTATTTTCAAGTATCTAGGACCATTACTTTAGCATATACAAAATTGAACTACTTTCCCCCTTTCTCCCCCTTAAAAACGAAATTTTCAAAAAAGTACTTCTTTTAGAATGTTATTGCCGCTATTTGATCCCATATTCCAAATGTCATGTTTCTAAGACTATTAATTTAAAGTTTAGCAAATTGCCGTATTTTCCCCCTTTTGGGCCTCCTTAAAACCAAAATTCTCAAACAAAAAAATATATTTTTCAAAAAATAATTTCCGCGAGAGCATCCAGATTCAAAATTTCAAGTTTGTTCAGAAGATACAAAATTGCCCTATTAAACCCCTTCTACCCACCACCTCCACCCATATAAAAGGATTTTTCAAAATATTACTTTTTACAAAATGTTTTTTCCGCGAAAGTAGAGTTAAAATTTCAAGTTTTTGGGACCATTCGTTTAGCAGATACGAAATTGCCCTTCTTTCCCCATTTTCCCCCTTTAAAAACGAATTTTCAAAAATGTTCTTCTTTTAGAATGCTATTTTCGGGATAGGATTGTACAGTTCAAATTTTAAGTATCTAGGACCATTAGTTCAGCAGATACAAAATTGCCCTACTTTCCCCCTTTTTCCCCGTAGAAGCATAATTTTTAAAAAAGTTTTTCTTTAACAATGTTATTTCCGCGAGAGGATCGTACAGTTGAAATTTCAAGTATCTAGGAGTTCAGCAGATTCAAAATTACCCCACTCACCCCCTTTTTCCCCCGGAATTTTCAAAAAGTACTTCCTTTAGAATATTATTTCCGCGAGAGGATTGTACAGTTCAAATTTCATGTATCTAGGACCATTAGTTCAGCCAGGCGCGGATCCACGGGGGGGGAAAAAAGGAAATTTCCCCCCCCAAACCGAATTCGAAAGAAAAAAAAGGAAAAAAGAAAAAGAAAAAAAAAAAAGAGAAAAGAAGAAAGGAAAGTGAAAAGGAAATAATCCGATAATTTTTTCTATGAAAAATGTCGAAGAATCTTAAAATTGTTCTAAAGGAAAAATGTCTCGTAATGTTAGAATTATTTTACATATATGATAAAAGTCTCGGCACATTAAAAATTTTCTTTAGATTAGAAAAATACAAGAATTTTTCTAGACGAGTACTTTTTGGAATTTTTCTAAACGAAAACTTTTGGAATTTTTCTATACGAACAATTTGTTAATTTTTCTATAGGAAAAATTAATTTTTTTTTGAATTTTTTAGGAAAAAATCAGAGAATTTTTCTATAAAGAAAATGTGTCATTTTTTATATAAAAAATCTGAGAATTTTTTATTAGGAAAAATCTGACAATTCTTCTTTGGAAAAATAAGAATTATTAGATGGGTAAAAAGGAAAGAGAAAAAGAAAATTATGTGGCAATTTTTTTCTAGGAAAAATGTCTAAGAATCTCAAAATTTTCCTTGACAAAAGTTTTTTAATTTTTTTTTAGGAAAAGAGTCTCGGAATTTAATTTTTTTTTTAGTAAAAAAAAAAGAAAACGTTTCTTCAGGGAAAAATTAAGAATTTTTCTATAAAAAAAAAATTATTAAAATCTGAGATATTTTCAATAGGAAAAATAACACAGAATCTGTGACCTTTTTATAAGAAAAGTGTCTCGGAATCTAAAACTTTTTCCATTTAAAACGTCTTTTTTTTTCAAAATATCAATCATTTTCTTATGTTTCAAAAATTTGGAAATGTTTCTTTAAAAAAAAATCAAAATAAACAAGAAGTTACCAATTAAAACCCGTAATAAATAATTCAAATCTGACCTGAGGTCCCCTGCGAAAAAAAAAATTTGAGTAAAAAAAAATTTCCCCCCCCCAAACCGAAGCGCTGGATCCGCGCCTGGTTCAGCAGATACCAAAGATTTTTTGGAAAGTTCTTTAAGAATGTTATTTTCGCGAAAGGATCGTACAGTTTAAATTTCAAGTATTAAAGACCATTTGTTCAGCAGATTCAAAATTGCCCTACTCCCCGATTTCCCCCCAGAATTTTGAAAAAGTACTTCCTTTAGAATGTTATTTCCGCGAGAGGTTCGTTCACTCCAAATTTCAAGTATCTAGGACCATATTTTCAGCAGATTCAAAATTGCCCTACCTTCCTCCTTTTCCCCCTTAAAAGCGGAATTTTCAAAAAAGTACTTTTTTCAGAATGTTATTTCCGCGAGAGGATCGTGCAGTCCTATTTGTTTAGCAGATACAAACCGGAATTTTCAAAAAGTACTTCTTTCAGAAAGTTATTTCCGTGAGAGGATCGTACAGCCCAAATTTCAAGGATCTACGACCATTAGCTCAGCAGACACAAAATTACCCTACTTTCCCCTTTTTCCCCCTTAGAAGTGAAATTTTCAAAATAGAACTTTCTTCACAATGTTATTTCCGCGAAGGATCCCATAGTCAAAATTTTTAAGTTTCTGGGAAAATTAGTTCAGAACATACAAAGTGTACCAAATTGTCTTATTATCCCCCCTTTTTACCACCCTAGATGCGCAATTAAAAAAAAAAACTTTGTTTCGGAATGTTTTTTCCGCGAGAGGATCTTATAGTCCAAACTTTAAGTTTCTAGGACCATTAGGTCAGAGAATAGAAAATGTACCAAATTGCCCAATTTTCCCCCTTTCCCCTTCTTAGAAGTGCCTTTTTAAAAAAGTACTTTCTTCAGAATATTATTTCCGCCAGTGGATCCTATAGTCCAAATTTCAGGCTTCTGGGACCATTAGTTAACAATATAGGAAATGTTTAAAATCGTCCTATTTCCCCCCCAAATTTGAATGAAAAATTTTCAAAAAATACTTTTTTCAGAACATAATTTCCGCGAGAGGATCATATAGTCCAAATTTTTAAGTTTCCATTAGTTCAGAAGATACAAAATGTACCAAATTATCCTACTTTCCCCCTTTCAACCCCCTAGAATCAGAATTAAAAAAAATTTTTTTTCAGAATGTTTTTTCCGTTAGATGATCTAATAGTCCAAAAGTTTAAGTTTCTAGGACCATTAGGTCAGAAGATAGAGCATGTACCAAATTGCCCTTTTTTCCCATTTCCCCTTCTTATTTTTTTTTTAAATACTTTCTTTAGAGAATTATTTCCGCTAGAGGATCCTATAGTCCAAATTTAAGGTTACTGGGGCCATTAGTTCAGAAGATCGAAATGTTTAAAATTGTCCTATTTCCCCCTAAATTTAAGTGATTAAATCAATAAATTCCCAAAAATTCAAAAATTAATGAGAAAAAAAAATTGAGTAAAAAATTTGAGTCAAAAATTAAGCGAAAAATATTTTGAGTAAAAAAAATTGAGTAAAAAAAATTTGGTTGAAAACACCTTCGAAGTAAAAAAATGAGTAAAAAAACTGAAGAATAAAATACAATTGAGTGAAAAAAAATTTTATTAAAAAAAAATTGAGAAAATAAAATTTTTGAGTAAAAAAACTTTTGCGTAAAAAAAAATTGTAAAATAAAAATTTTTGAGTGAAAAAAAATTTTGAGTGAAAAAAAAATTTGAGTGAAAAAAAATTTGTAAAAAAAAAATTTTTAGTGAAAAAAAATTTTGAGTCAAAAAAAAAATTTGAGTGAAAAAAAATTTTGAGTAAAAAAAAATTTGTAAAAAAAAAATTTTGAGTGAAAAAAAAATTTTGAGTGAAAAAAAATTTTGAGTGAAAAAATTTTAGTAAAAAAAAATTTTTCCCCGATAGGATACTATAGTTCAAATATCTAGTTTCTAGGACCATTAGTTCAAAATTCACCAAATTGCCCTATTTTCCCCCTTTTTGGCCCCCCTTAAAACCGGAATTTTCAAAAAAGTATTTTTTCCAAATGTTATTTCCGCGAGAGTATCCTATATTCAAAATTTCAAGATTGTAGGACCATTAGTTCAGAAGATACAAAATTTACCAACTTGCCCTATTTTCCCCCTCCCCCGCACCTTAGAAAAGGAATTTTCAAAATATTACTTTTTCCAAAATGTTATTTCCGCGAGAGGGTCCTAGACTTCAAATTTCAAACTTCTGGGACCATTTTTTTAGAATATAAAAAATGTACCAATTTGCCCTATTTTCCCCTTTTTCACCCCTTGGAGGCGGAATTTTCCAAAAAAAAAATTTTCCGAAATTTTATTTCCGCGAGAGGATCCTAGAGTTCAAATTTGAAGTTTCTAGGACAATTAGATCAAATGATACAAAATCCCACAAAGGGCCCTATTTCCCCCTTTTGCTCCCCTTAGAATCGGAATTTCCAAAAATCCCTTCTTAGTGGGTGGTTTTGTCGGGAGCCAAACCTACGTTCCAAATTTCAAGTCTCTAGCTTCAGCGGTTTGGGCTGGGCGATGATTATTGCCAATCAGTCAGTCAGTCAGTAAGTCAGTCAGTCACCACACTCTTTTATATATATAGATAGATAGATATTAATTTTCATTAAAATATAAAGAAAAAAGGGTGTTTTAAATTATAAACCATTTTTTTGGAATTTTTTTATGTTTTTTAGTGGTGTCCCGTTTTGGAAATTTTAAAAGGTGGCAAGTCTACTGAAACTTGTTATTTATTGGAAGTTCTCCTAAGCAGTTTGGTATTGCATTTGAGCAATATCGGTTCAGCGGTTCAAAAGTTATGAACGAAAATGTAAGGACACCTCAAAAATTTTGGTACATTCAACATAACCTAAAAATACAAAATGCTTTAATTCGGCTGCTGGTTGACATGTGTGAACATAATTAAACACCAAAGGTACTTAAAGGAGTACGAACACATTTTTTGACAAAAAAAGAAAAAAATCGCGGATTTTTTTCCAAAATTTTTTTTCGCGGAAATTTTTTTCAACAAAAAATTTTTTTTTTTAAATTTTTTGCAATAATCTTTTTGAATTTGTGGAGGGTATTAATACATTCGGCACGGCCGAATTTAACTTTTTTACTTGTTTTTTTTTTTAAATTTGGCAACTAAAATGTCAATAAAAAGCTGCCAATTATGAAAAATTAAGTTTTTCTTATTTTAACAGGTACTTAAACATCCAATCTACAATATCCAAAAATTTTTTTGCCAATTTTTTAAAAATACTTGTGAAAATAATTAAAAATTAAAAAAAAATTGTTATTTTTTGACTAATTTTTCCTGAAAATATAAGAAATTTCTTGTGTAGCCTCCTTCGCAATTCTCATATGTTCTACTTAAGAAAAACGAAATGTCGAAAAAAATAAAAAAGTGCAGTGTTATACATAAAAAAGTTTGTTAAAAGTGTTCAAGTGAAAAAAAAAATCATTTCAGGTTGTTGAAGTGCTACTCCAGCTGCCAAAGAAGGAAAAACAAGTAAAAAAGTTAAATTCGGCCTTGCCGAATGTATTAATACCCTCCAAAATTTCAAAAAGATTATTGCAAAAAACTTAAAAAAAAAATTTTTGAAAAAAAAATTTCCGCGAAAAAAAATTTTGGAAAAAAAATCCGCGATTTTTTTCTTTTTTTGTCAAAAAATGTGTTTGTACTCCTTTAAGTACCTTCGGTGTTCAATTATGTTCACACATGTCAACCAGCAGCCGAATTAAAGCATTTTGTATGTTTAGGTTATGTTGAATGTACTAAAATTTTTTAGGTGTCCTTACATTTTCGTTCATAACTTTTGAACCGCTGAACCGATATCGCTCAAATGCAATACCAAACTGCTTAGGAGAACTTCCAATAAATATGTTAAGTTTCAGTCATCTCCGTGTAATATTTTGGTCGTGATCACCATTTCCACAGACAGACGGACATCGCTATAATGTCTTAAAATCGATCACTGATCAATAATATATATACTTTATGGGGTCCTAGACCGATATTTCGATGAGTTACAAACGGAATGACAAACTTATATATACCCTCTATCACTAAGTGGAGGGTATAAAAAGATGCACCAATGGGAAAAACCTTTAAATTTACAAAACAAATTATTTACATATTTGTTTTGTAAATTTAAAGGTTTTTCCCATTTTTTTTTTGTAAATTTACAAAACAAATATAAAAATTTAAAAAACAAAATTGTATACTTACGAAAAAAGTTGTAATTTTACAAAAATGAAGTAGGAAATACAAAAACAATATTGTAAATTTACAAATTTTTTGGTTAAATTACTGTTTTTACGGCAAAAAAATTAGAAACAAGTGAGAGTGTTAAATTCGGCTGTGCCGAATCTTTTATACCCTCCAACACTTAAAAAAAAAAAAAAAACAGGGGCGTCTTTTTTTTTTTGGGGGGGGGGGTAAAGTCGGTTGGAGACAACATTCCTGGATCCAACTGCAAGACTTTGAACTTCTTTTGACATAACAATGTTTCGTTTGCTAAGCAAAAGTACGAAAAACCTATAAAAAATGGATTTTTTTTAGAGGTTTTTTTAGTTCTTAAGAGGGAAACTTTTTTCCCACTGAACCGATTGTGCCCATGTTCGAACTTAACCAGCCCAATACCATAAGACATATTCGTGCCAAATTTCAGGAGTCTAGCTCTTTTACTTTGGACTGTATCGTGTCTTCCACAGACGGACGAACGGACGGACATCGCTAGAATGTCTTAGAATGGATCACTGATCAATAATATATATACTTTATGGGGTCCTAGACCGATATTTCGATGCGTTACACACGGAATGACAAAGTGAGTATACCCCCATACTGTGGTTGGAGGGTATAAAAATGGTATATATACAATAAAAATTGTAAATTTACCACTTTTTATTGTAAATATACAAGTTTTTTTGCCATAAAAAACAGTAGTTTAACCAAACAATTTGTAAATTCACAATTTTGGTTTTTCTACTTTATTTTGTAAATTTACAACTTTTTTGTAAGTTTACAATTTTTTTTGTAAATTTTATTTTTTTTTTGCAAATTTACAATTTTTTTTGTAAATATACGTGTTTTTCAATATTTTTTTGCGGTAAAAACAGTAGTTTAACCAAATAATTTGTTAATCTACAATTTATTTTTTTCATTTTCTATTTTTTCTTTGTAAAATAACAAACTTTTTCTGTAAGTTTACAATTTTGTTTTGTAAATTTACCAAATTTTTTGTAAATTTACAAAAAAAATGTTCACCTCGAAGTTAATATTTTACAAAAAAATGTAAATTTACATTTTCTTTTGTTAAATCAATTTACAAATTATCCCCGTAACATTACGGGGATTCTAGTACATATTTTACAAAACCTGCCCAGTAAAATCACGGGGATTTTATGTCATTTTACAAACTTTTTTTTTTTGAGTGCACCACTATTGTCTTATTACGTGTTACGTACACACAAAAAAAATTTAAAAAAATTGTGCCAGTTTTTGGTTTAATTACAACCTATAAAGTGGTTTTGGATAACTTACCAAAGTTTTTGCTCTATAAAACTTAGGTAAATTATCCAAAACCACTTTATAGGTTGTATTATCCCCAAAACGTACACAATTTTTTTATATTTTTTTTTGTGTGTACAAAAAAAAAAAAAACTAAAAATGGTTAGAAACAATTCAACATTAAATGGTATATATTTTTAATTAATAATTCTGTAAAAATTCTAATTTATTATTAGAATTTACTTGCCTTCTGCTGTTTTTTATCTCCCTACACATCATAAGCAATAAACAACCACGTTTCCATTTATGCTTGCAAAAAAAAAACAAAAAATAATTTTGTTTAATATGAGATCTCATTGATAGCTCATTCCATCTCAATCTCGTTTTATCTATCAGCTCATTTTATTTTTCATTTTCAATTTCAGCTCATCTCGTTTTCTGTTCAAAGAAAACAGAACACCATTTGAATTATCACGATATTGAGCTTCAGGGTCGCCAGTTTTTTTTGGATGCCATCCCCAAATTAAAATTTCTCATCCCCAAAAATCCCCAAAATTTTTTTTCTTCAAAATTTACTAAACGCAAAAAACACTTCCAACCCATTAAGTGCTTTTGAGTAATTTAGCCAATTTTTTAGAACAAAAACTTGGTTAACTTACGGATAAACACTTGCTGGTATTTTACACAGGAACTTGGCTAAAAAGTGTAAGTGTATTTTGCGTGATGAGCGATTAGCACATCGTTTGAAGTGGCCAATTTTTCGATAAGTATTATGATAAAATTCAAAAGCAACGGAAATGTTTTATCACGGATGGATAACTCACGGATTTTTAATTTACACACCAGCGATAGAGTACTTTATTGGTCCAAATTTAATTTAATCTTGTTTTATATCTTGAATTCCCTCAAAATTTTTCTCAGCAAACGTAAGTCATCGGCCCTAAGAAATTGTTTGTACCCTTTAAAAAAAAACAACGAAAATTCTTTTAAGTTTTGATATACATATTGCCGTAAAACCCCTTAAATTTTTATAAATACTAACTCCGGAATAGGTATCTAAAACGTTGTATTGCTTTTTAAGAATTTAAGAAGTTGTAAAAGACCAGTATTTTCAATTGATGTACTTTTAGACTTTTTTCTACAGAAAAAACTAGTGAATTTTGGAAATTTTCTTTAATAGATTTAAAGGATATACCTACTTTAGAAAATGTATAAAAATTTACAATTTGGTTTAAAGAAAAATAAAAGCATGATAACATGATACCACTACGATCCAGGTTTTGACAGAAACCATATAAAATGTTAGTTTTTTCTATATAAATTAGAGATGGGCGCGTGAGTGAATTTTGACTCACGCACGCTCACGCACACGAAATAAAAATATTGCTCACGCACGATCACGCACGAAATAATTTTTTCTGCTCACGTTCACGCACGCTCACGTGAGTTACTAAAATTTTTGTCACGCTCACGAAATAATCACGCTCACGAAGACTCACGAAATTCAAATTAACAAATTTTTGTTTTACTTTTTTCGAATTCGTGCAAAAAAAGTATTTAACTTCCTTAAAACAATAATAAAAAATTATTTAAACAACAATTTTGTAATAATTACCATCAAAATTCAATAAAATTACGATTTTTTTACTTGTTTTTTGTTTTAAACAGCACAAAACAATCACGCAAACTCACGAAGCAAAAATTACTCACGCACGCTCACGCACGAAATATTTTTTTCTAATCACGTGCACTCACGATCACGTGAGTAAAAATAAATTTCGCTCACGATCACGCGTGATTCACCCGTGAATCACGAAAAATTCGTGTCACGCGCGCATCTCTAATATAAATGTCACATTATTCCTACGTTTGAGGTTTTTTTGTATGCTTTAATGTCCACGATTTATCAAAAATAAAGTAGAGTTAATTTTACCTACTTTAGCATTATTTTATGATTAATGTATTTAAAAAACACTTGTTTATCTAAAATATTTCATCCCCTAAAAATCCCCGAAAAAATTAGTGTTATCCCCATGAAATCCCCGGATCCCCAAATCAAATTTTTCATCCCCAATTTCCAAAAAAAATCCCCTATTTGGGGACAAAACCCCTAAACTGGCAACACTGTTGAGCTTTGCTGTGAAATTCATTTTTCGAAAAAACACAAAACGAGCAAACAAGAAACACAATCATTTCAGAGCAAAGAAAAAAAGAAGCAAATACAAAAATATCAATTTCTGTTAATGATTAAAGAAAGAGATGAAATGAGCTATTCATGGTGAGATAATACTTACTCTGGTTAAAAACATGAAATACCCCTTGCTAGTCGATTCTGCGCGCCTGGTGCTCGAAATACAGGTTTCAAAAAATTTCTAAGTCTTTTTTGGCATCCGCTTTTCGGAAATGGGTTTTTAAATGCTATATCTCCGAAATGATGCCAATTGGGTTTAATAAAAGCTAGAAGATCATAGATGTTATTTAAAAAAACATTTTGATGGGCATCGCTCTAGTGGTTACTGAGATACAGCAGTTTTAAATAAAAAATCTGGCAGCACTGACAAACAGTATGGCAACTCTGGAAACAAAAATTCAAAACTTCTTTAATTTTTCCTCTACAAGCTCATGCAAGAATTTTTAAAATCGGTCCATTAGTTTCTTAGATATGCCGATTTTTAAAGTTTAAAAACATGAAATACACCTTGCTAGTCGATTCTGCGCGCCTGGTGTTTAAAAACCATGTTTCAAAAAATTTCTAAGTCTTTTTTGGCATCCGCTTTTTGGAAATGGGTTTTTTAAATGCGAGTTTTACTTTTTTTCTTGTTTTTACTGCAAAAATATTTTTTTTTGAATATTCGGCTTCGGTTTCGGCCGAATAGTGAAAATTGGGCCGAATATTCGGCTTCGGCCAAAAAGGGTGTATTCGGTCGGTTTAAAAACATGAAATACCCCCTGCTAGCCGGTTCTGCGCGCCTGGTGTTTAAAATACAGGTTTCAAAAAATTTCTAAGTCTTTTTTTGGCATCCACTTTTTGGAAATGTGCTTTTAAAATGCTATTCCTCCGAAATGATGCCAACTGGTTTTAATAAAAGCTAAAAGATCGTAGATGTTATTTAAAAAAACATTTTGATGGGCATCGCTCTAGTGGTTACTGAGATACAGCAAATTAAAATAAAAAATCTGGCAGCACTGACAAACAGTATGGCAACTCTGGATACAAAAATGCAAAGCTTCTTTAATTTTTCCTCTACAAGTCGGTCCATTAGTTTCTGAGATATGACGATTTTTAAAGTTTAAAAACATGAAATACCCCTTGCTAGTCGATTCTGCGCGCCTGGTGTTCGAAATACAGGTTTCAAAAAATTTCTAAGTCTTTTTTGGCATCCGCTTTTCGGAAATGGGTTTTTAAAAGAAAAAAAGAAAGAAAAAAGAAAAAAGAAAAAAAAGAAAAAAAAAAGAAAAAAGAAAAGAAAAAAAGAAAAAAAAGAAAAAAAAGAAAAAAAGAAAGAAAAAAGAAAAAAGAAAAAAAAGAAAAAAAAAAGAAAAAAGAAAAGAAAAAAAGAAAAAAAAGAAAAAAAAGAAAAAAAAGAAAAAAGAAAAAAAAGAAAAAAAAAAGAAAAAAGAAAAGAAAAAAAGAAAAAAAGAAAAAAAAGAAAAAAAAGAAAAGAAAAAAAGAAAAAAAAGAAAAAAAAGAAAAAAAAAGAAAAAAAAAAAAAAAAACAGATGGTATTTAAAAAAGCATTTTGATGGGCATCGCTCTAGTGGTTACTGAGATACAGCAGTTTTAAATAAAAAATCTGGCAGCACTGACAAACAGTATGGCAACTCTGGAAACAAAAATTCAAAGCTTCTTTAATTTTTCCTCTACAAGCTCATGCAAGAATTTTTAAAATCGGTCCATTAGTTTCTGAGATGTGACGATTTTTAAAGTTTAAAAACATGAAATACCCCTTGCTAGTCGATTCTGCGCTCCTGGTGCTCGAAATACAGGTTTCAAAAAATTTCTAAGTCTTTTTTGGCATCCGCTTTTCGGAAATGGGTTTTTAAATGCTATATCTCCGAAATGATGCCAATTGGGTTTAATAAAAGCTAGAAGATCATAGATGTTATTTAAAAAAACATTTTGATGGGCATCGCTTTAGTGGTTACTGAGATACAGCAAATTTAAATAAAAAATCTGGCAGCACTGACAAACAGTATGGCAACTCTGGATACAAAAATGCAAAGTCTCTTTAATTTTTCCTCTACAAGCTCATGCAAGAATTTTTAAAATCGGTCCATTAGTTTCTGAGATATGACGATTTTTAAAGTTTAAAAACATGAAATACCCCTTCGCCTGGTGCTCGAAATACAGGTTTCAAAAAATCTCTAAGTCTTTTTTGGCATCCGCTTTTCGGAAATGGGTTTTTAAAATGCTATTTCTCCGAAATGATGCCAATTGTGTTTAATAAAAGCTAGAAGATCATAGATGTTATTTAAAGAAACATTTTGATGGGCATCGCTTTAGTGTTTACTGAGATACAGCAAATTTAAATAAAAAATCTGGCAGCACTGACAAACAGTATGGCAGCTCTGGATACAAAAATGCAAAGCTTCTTTAATTTTTCCTCTACAAGCTCATGCAAGAATTTTTAAAATCGGTCCATTAGTTTCTGAGATATGACGATTTTTAAAGTTTAAAAACATGAAATACCCCTTGCTAGTCGATTCTGCGCGCCTGGTGCTCGAAATACAGGTTTCAAAAAATCTCTAAGTCTTTTTTGGCATCCGCTTTTCGGAAATGGGTTTTTAAAATGCTATTTCTCCGAAATGATGCCAATTGTGTTTAATAAAAGCTAGAAGATCATAGATGTTATTTAAAAAAACATTTTGATGGGCATCGCTTTAGTGGTTACTGAGATACAGCAAATTTAAATAAAAAATCTGGCAGAACTGACAAACAGTATGGCAACTCTGGAAACAAAAATTCAAAACTTCTTTAATTTTTCCTCTACAAGCTCATGCAAGAATTTTTAAAATCGGTCCATTAGTTTCTGAGATATGACGATTTTTAAAGTTTAAAAACATGAAATACCCCTTGCTAGTCGATTCTGCGCGCCTGGTGTTCGAAATACAGGTTTCAAAAAATTTCTAAGTCGTTTTTGGCATCCGCTTTTCGGAAATGGGTTTTTAAGAGAAAAAAAGAAAGAAAAAAGAAAAAAAAGAAAAAAAAAAGAAAAAAGAAAAGAAAAAAAGAAAAAAAAGAAAAAAAAAAAAGAAAAGAAAAAAAGAAAAAAAAAAAAGAAAAAAAAGAAAAAAAAAAAAAGAAAAAAAGAAAAAAAAAACAGATGGTATTTAAAAAAACATTTTGATGGGCATCGCTCTAGTGGTTACTGAGATACAGCAGTTTTAAATAAAAAATCTGGCAGCACTGACAAACAGTATGGCAACTCTGGAAACAAAAATTCAAAACTTCTTTAATTTTTCCTCTACAAGCTCATGCAAGAATTTTTAAAATCGGTCCATTAGTTTCTGAGATATGACGATTTTTAAAGTTTAAAAACATGAAATACCCCTTGCTAGTCGATTCTGCGCGCCTGGTGTTTAAAAACCATGTTTCGAAAAATTTCTAAGTCTTTTTTGGCATCCGCTTTTTGGAAATGGGTTTTTTATATGCGAGTTTTACTTTTTTTCTTGTTTTTACTGCAAAAATATTTTTTTTTGAATATTCGGCTTCGGTTTCGGCCGAATAGTGAAAATTGGGCCGAATATTCGGCTTCGGCCAAAAAGGGTGTATTCGGTCGTACAATAATGACGATTTTTAAAGTTTAAAAACATGAAATACCCCCTGCTAGTCGATTCTGCGCGCCTGGTGTTTAAAATACAGGTTTCAACAAATTTCTAAGTCTTTTTTGGCATCCACTTTTTGGAAATGTGCTTTTAAAATGCTATTCCTCCGAAATGATGCCAACTGGTTTTAATAAAAGCTAAAAGATCGTAGATGTTATTTAAAAAAACATTTTGATGGGCATCGCTCTAGTGGTTACTGAGATACAGCAGTTTTAAATAAAAAATCTGGCAGCACTGACAAACAGTATGGCAACTCTGGAAACAAAAATTCAAAGCTTCTTTAATTTTTCCTCTACAAGCTCATGCAAGAATTTTTAAAATCGGTCCATTAGTTTCTGAGATGTGACGATTTTTAAAGTTTAAAAACATGAAATACCCCTTGCTAGTCGATTCTGCGCTCCTGGTGCTCGAAATACAGGTTTCAAAAAATTTCTAAGTCTTTTTTGGCATCCGCTTTTCGGAAATGGGTTTTTAAATGCTATATCTCCGAAATGATGCCAATTGTGTTTAATAAAAGCTAGAAGATCATAGATGTTATTTAAAAAAACATTTTGATGGGCATCGCTTTAGTGGTTACTGAGATACAGCAAATTTAAATAAAAAATCTGGCAGCACTGACAAACAGAATGGCAACTCTGGAAACAAAAATTCAAAACTTCTTTAATTTTTCCTCTACAAGCTCATGCAAGAATTTTTAAAATCGGTCCATTAGTTTCTGAGATATGACGATTTTTAAAGTTTAAAAACATGAAATACCCCTTGCTAGTCGATTCTGCGCGCCTGGTGTTCGAAATACAGGTTTCAAAAAATTTCTAAGTCTTTTTTGGCATCCGCTTTTCGGAAATGGGTTTTTAAAAGAAAAAAAGAAAGAAAAAAGAAAAAAGAAAAAAAAGAAAAAAGAAAAGAAAAAAAGAAAAAAAAGAAAAAAAAAAGAAAAGAAAAAAAGAAAAAAAAGAAAGAAAAGAAAAAAAAAGAAAAAAAAAGAAAAAAAAAAAAAAAAAAAAAAACAGATGGTATTTAAAAAAACATTTTGATGGGCATCGCTCTAGTGGTTACTGAGATACAGCAGTTTTAAATAAAAAATCTGGCAGCACTGACAAACAGTATGGCAACTCTGGAAACAAAAATTCAAAACTTCTTTAATTTTTCCTCTACAAGCTCATGCAAGAATTTTTAAAATCGGTCCATTAGTTTCTGAGATATGACGATTTTTAAAGTTTAAAAACATGAAATACCCCTTGCTAGTCGATTCTGCGCGCCTGGTGTTCGAAATACAAGTTTCAAAAAATTTCTAAGTCTTTTTTGGCATCTGCTTTTCGGAAATGGGTTTTTAAAAGAAAAAAAGAGAGAAAAAAGAAAAAAGAAAAAAAAAAGAAAAAAGAAAAGAAAAAAAGAAAAAAAAGAAAAAAAAAGAAAAGAAAAAAAGAAAAAAAAGAAAAAAAAAAAACAATGATGGGTACCAATACCTTTTCGATACCAATACCCGTTAATACCAATTCAAATTGAAAACCAATACCAATTAAAAACCAATACCTTTATTTGGGCGATACCAATACCGATAAAAAACCAATACCGATTCCCCACTACCAATACCAATTAAAAACCAATACTTTTATTCTTCAAAACCAATAAAAAACCAATCCCAATTAATTTTTTTCTACTTTCGTATCGGTTTTGTTTCGGTTTTTTGTATTCTTATTTTCGTTTGTTTTAATTGTGACATCAAACATTTTCTTTTCATCACATTATTAGGTTTTACCTGCCTAACGAATTGCAAAAGATGTTACATCGATCAGTAATCGTTTGCATGCAATGTCACATTACAAAAAGGAGTTAGCTACTGGAATTTTAAAAGCCATAAAAACATAAAAGAAATATTTTTTGTCATGGTTTTTATGACCCCTAATAAAAGTAGATCTTAAAAAATTTAGACCTTTTCTGTGATGAAATTTTTTCTTTTGCAAACATTGTTAATAATATGTACATTGAATGTCAGTGACATTATGTCACTGCACTCTTCTTTGCGTTGTAAAAAAAATACTAATGTCCTTTTTTGGAAATTCCAAAATTTTAATCAAGCGTTGTTACAAAATTTTATGTCACAACACCAGAATCCAGAAAATTTTTTTTATTGTTTTATTAGAGGCACAGTCATATTATATAAGAATTTAAGAACGCATAATGTACAGTTCACACTTGCTATTTTTGAGAGCTTAAGGTCTACGTGTTTGAAAAATTCTTTTTTCTGTATACCACAGTACAGACTAGTATCCCAGCAAAATGTTCGATTCCAAAGAATCGGTTGTGGAATCAACTATACTACCCTGCAATCGATTCTACTATGCATTGCATCATCGATGATTTTTGTTTGAGATTGTCACGAAAGCAATACATCCTTTTCCTCCAAACTAGAACACTTATCTGTTCTTCGGAATCTATTCTAGAATATGTTGCATATACTGGTAAAAGAAGGGATTCCGCGATTTTTTAACGGTTACATATATTTTCCATGTAATGAATTATGGAACCAGTTCTGAATAATCAAATTAATTTTTTTTTTTTAATTTTATTTTTTTTTTCTTTACAAAAATTTTGAAAACTAAATACCAAGTACATATAAACTAACAATAATTTTACCACAATAATCTTATTAAGAAAAAATCTATAGACTCAAAATCTGAGAATTTTTCTATAGGAAAAATGTTTCAGATTCCTAGACATTTTTCCTATAGAAAAAGTCTCAAATTCTGAGACATTTTTCTATAGAAAAAGTCTCAAATTCTGAGATATTTTTCCTCAGAATCTGAGACATTTTTCCTATAGAATAAGTCTCAGATTCTGAGACTTTTTCTAAAAAATGTCTCAGATTCTAAGACTTTTTGTACAGGAAAAACGTCTCAGATTCTAAGACATTTTTACTAAAGAAAAAGTCTCAGATTCTGAGACATTTTTCCTATAGAAAAAGTCCCTAATTCTGAGACATTTTTCCTATAGAAAAAGTCTCAGATTCTGAGACATTTTTCCTATAGAAAAAGTCTCAGATTCTGAGACATTTTTCCTATAGAAAAAGAATCAAATTCTGAGACATTTTTCCTATAGAAAAAGTCTCAGATTCTAAGACATTTTTACTATAGAAAAAGTCTCAGATTCTAAGACATTTTTACTATAGAAAAAGTCTCAGATTCTGAGACATTTTTCCTATAGAAAAAGGGCTCTATGAAATAAGGCCCCAATGAAATAAGACCCCAAACCAGAAATGAAATAACGCCCCATTTTCCTGGGCTTTATTTCATTATGAAACAACACCCCAATAAATAAATGAAATAAGCCCCCAATGAAATGAAACAAAACCCCAAAGATAAAATGAAATAACGCCCCATTTTTGGGGCCTTATTTCATAATGAAATTAAGCCCCATTTTGAAAATGAAATAAGGCCCCAATTTAAAAACAAAAATAAATATTAAGTCCGTTCGATTAGCTTATTTCATTAAAAAATTACTCCAAAATTTTTGGTAAATTAAAAATTTTACACATACATACAAAGGATTCAATTTAAATCAAAAATATATTAAATCTACTACAAACCGAAATGTACGCCTCGAGTGAACAAAAAATTCCGAATACGTCTACACTCAAAATAATAACTCTGTAAAATACTCTGTAGAATGACTGTAATCTCAATTCAACAGATATTTGACAGAGTTTTCTGTCAAAATACAGATTTAAAGAAAATACTTTGTATTTTGTTGTGACAAAAAAACAAAGTTTCCTCTGTTATATTACTTTTTACTTTGTAATATTAATTTTACAGATAATTTACAGAGTTTTCTGCTAAAATACAGATTTAAGCAAAATACTTCGTATTTTTTTATAAACAAAAAAGTTTTCAGTTTTGAGTAGTTTTTGTTTTTGTTACCAAACATCAAAATTTTATCTGTATTTTTTTTTGAGAAGAAGCTGAAAAAGTAGCAAAAAAAGCTATCAAATTTTTTTTTTCAGAAATCTTATAAAAATTTTACAAAATAACATGCATTTAACTAAACTCTGTAAATTTACAGAGTTTTTTCTGTAATTTTTTTTTTCATCAAATGTATTATACAAATATATGTAAATTTACATAGTTTTCTTTGCTAAATGGTGGTTTATTTAACCAATATTTTACTAGAAACTCTGTAAATTAACGGTTTTTTTTGTGTCCAAATCATTTTACAGAGTTTTATAGTAAAATTACAGAGTTTGCTCTGTAAAAAAGCTTTCATATTTAACCAATATTTTACTATAAAGTCTGTAAATTAACAGTTTTTTTCTGTTAAAATCATTTTACAGAGTTTTTTAGTAAAATTACCAAGAAATGTTGTTAGCTGGAAAAGTATGGTGTTCTCTGTTAAATTAGCAGAGTTTTTCTGTAATTTAACAGAGTTATTATTTTGAGTGTAAATAACTGCTTTTATTGACCAGGGATCGGATTGTTTAAGGTGTTAGCACAATGGAGTTGGCGAAATTTTCTTCGATTTTGTACAACCTACCGTCGTCGTTAATATATCTTTCATAACATTATAATATGATGCTTGTTTTAAAAATATTTAAATGCATGTGGTGATGAAGGAAGCGCCGCAGGCTAAAAATTTTTACAACAGATTTTAACAAAAAATTAAAAAAAATCGCGCGATTTTTTTTTAATTTTTTGTTAAAATCTGTTGTAAAAATTTTTCGCCTGCGGCCCTTCCTTCATCACCACATGCATTTAAATATTTTTAAAACATACATCATATTATTTTATCAGTAATTAAATAGAATCCTAGAAATGCCCAAGGATATAACCAGTTTTAATTCCTTTTCGAGGTTTGTAAATATATTAAAGACAAAATTTATTATTAAGTTCTGAGAAAAAAATTTTAAATTAATATGGAGATTTAAATTCATATTCGTAAGGTGTTTCTCATCCGATCTTACAGCGAAATTTATAAAATACTTATCGCAGATACAGTAGGCGCGTTAGCAATTGCACTAATCTTTTTAAGTTCATTTTTTGTAGCTTCTGTAGTAATTTCATTTCATTTTGGACTTATTTCTGTGAAAATTATTTCATTAGCAGTCTTTTTCATTGCGTCGTTGGTTTCCGCAGATTTCAGAGATGAAAAATGAAATAACACCCCAAAATATTATTTGGGGCCTTATTTCATTCCTAAAATTTGGGGACTTATTTCATAATGAAATAAAGTCCCAAAACAAAAAATGAAATAAAGCCCCAAATAATGAAATAACACCCCAATTTTTTTTAGTAAAAATTTGTGGGGCCTTATTTCATTTTTGATTTGGGGCCTTATATTATTGGGGCCTTATTTCATAGAGCCTAGAAAAAGTCTCAGATTCAGAGACATTTTTTTTTTTTTCCTATAGAAAATGTCTCCCAGGTTCTGAGACATTTAAAACTTTTTATACCTATCAAAAATTATGTTAAACTGTGGATACATACATGCTACAACCTTGAAAATTCCTTTACAATGAATATTCTTTTACAATGAATCTTCTAGTTTTGAGAAAATGGATAGAATATACTTCTTAATATTTCCATGAGTATAGCCGACAGCATCGGTTCTCCTAAATTACATCTTAAAATATGCATTTTTTGCAATCTGAAAGAAAACAAATTGTAAGTACCAAATACATATACCAAATTAAGATGTGTACTTACGTTATTTCTGCCATATTTATCCAGAATGTATTTAAAAGCACAATTAGTGCTGCGAATATCAAAAATTGTGTCCACAAAAAGATAACAAATAAATTGTTTTTTTTTATAAATTTTATTTTTCTGTTTGACATTTTTTTCAAAAATTATAAGTTTTTTTATTGATTCCGTGGAAACAGTAGAGGAATGGAGTAACATTACTGGGGAATCTATTCCAGAATACATTGCCAAAGAAACGATTCCATAAAATTTTGCTGGGATGCAATCACTGGTGCTAATTGCGTACTTTCCAATATGGTGGTATGGTTTTTAGTACAGAATGATCATCGCTGCCTAGTATATGTGTGCCTGTACGTGTGAGCTTTTGTGCATGTATTTATGATGTTTGTTTACGTTTAGTATGAAACGTCAAAAGTTACACCGTGTGCTGTCACTAATACTTACACCCATCAGATGCAACTCTGTGATACTACTACTCATGTACTGTGCTGTATACATTACGTTTTTATTCTGTTATACCATATTCACATTGGCATGTTTAAATTTAAACATGTGTTTCCCCATACATTTAAAACAAAACCTCGTTTAATTTTAAACATCTCGAAAACATCTCCAAAACATCTCGGAAACACGAAATAACAACCCTGTGTTAAGTTGTCATCAAAAAAACAGCCGCTGCTAAAGGAACCAGAAGAGAAGCGGATGCTTTTTTAAACTACTGGCAATGCGAACACTTTCGTTTAATTTTAAACACAAAAGTTAAACGATGTTTTAAACATTGTATGCGAATATGGTATTACTGGTGTTTTGTTGAACAACTTGTTTAAGGTCGTAAGTGTGAACTCCATATAAAGGTGCATAAGTTGTTCGTGTTCACGTGAAAAAATCTATCAAACTCCATATAAAAAAACTATTTTTGGCAACGCGGCTTTATAGTAGGGAAATCGTTTAAAATGATTTTAAGTATATAAAACTGCATTTATTTTGCAATAAAATGGACATTTAAGATTTGTTGTGATTGTTTCTTTCTTCTAATATTTAAAAGTTTTCGTTTTTAATAGTTTTTGTTACGATTTTAGGCGTTTAAAAAATTTTCACGTGAAAAACAACTTACTTAGCTTAAGAAAAAAAATTGATTCGTGTAATCGCAATTGGCAAAAGATCTAAAATTGAAAAAGGGGCCCCCTTAATTTATTATCAAATTCCACTAATTGAAACATTTCGAAACTATTTATTTTGAAAATAACGAAATAAATTAATAAAATAGCAAATAAAGCCAAATATTAAAATTGCATAAAAAGTTGAAATACGGGCTTTTCTGGAATAACGGAACATTAAAAATTTTTTTAAGGCGTGATTAGACGAGAGAGAATTCCCCTAGATTTAAAGAAAAAACAACTCTGTGGTAACTTTTAAAATTGAAATGTCAAATAAAATTTTATTATATATTTTTTATTTACTTTAATTCGGTATCCAATCCACAAATTATTGACTAAATGTGCGAAAACAAATAATAATATTATGAAAATGGTAAGCAAAAACAAGTATTATCGAAATGAGATTTGACACAATGTCAAAAGTATATTACCACAGAGTTGTGTTTTACTTTAAATCTAGGGGTTTTCTCTCCCGTCTAAACGCGCCTTTACAAGAGTTTTGAGATCAGCCGGTGCTAATTTTACTAAATAGATACCTTTTTCCAAAAGCATGTACTATTTAGTTTAAAGTTTGACTTAATTCTGAATGCAAATACTGCTAAAAAATATATTTTTTTTTAAAAGGGGTTTTTCAAAAAAAAAAAAAACATCCCTCACGCAAAAATTCGACTCACTCTCTAGATCAATGATTCTCAAACGGTGGGTCGCGACCCCCTAGGGGGCCCCGAAAGCATTTCTAGGTTTAGTAAATATTATGCTAAAATTATTAAAATAAAATATACAAGCAAAGCATATTGTTTTGGAAATTACTGAGTTATCCAAATACAAAAATACATGGCTACGTTAGGATCTGCCAATGTATGCCTATTTTTAACTTATCAGTGGGCTTCAAAAAAGTCTGGAAAAGATTTAATTTAAGTTACCCTCCTTTTTTCCGTTCCTTACACCGAATAATCCATGTCCGTGTGGATCTGATGTTACGTACTACTTATATGCATGCCAAAATCACAATTTTACCATAATTCATATAATTTTTTCGTCCAGAGTTTAAGAATTTTAAATCCGACAACTTTAGAATATGCTCCATCTCCAATACTATTAATTTGGCCATTTTCAGCTTCATAGCTCGTTAGGGCAATGTTTAAAAAGCACAGTTTTTAAATCTGACTACTTCAGGATATGATTGCCAGGACTACATGCTATCAGCATCCTTGCTCAATTGGGGACTTTTAAAACAGCTAAAATGTTAAAAAACTGTGTTGAAAAAAATCGGCCCATGTTAGGATCTAGCCCCCATACAAACGTCCCCTTTAAATTTGGCAAAAACTACTCTTAAAACCGTATTATAATAAGTATGCTTTCGAAATTAAGCAGGTAAAAGCATTTAAAAATAATCATTGCAAATTTTACAGAAAACGGACCAGTTCTACTTGTATTCCCCAGGGATCCAATCAGTCCATATTTGGATTTGAGACCAATTTTTGGGAAAACTTGGTGTAGAGCATAATATGGTCGGTCTTTACCGACTTTAATTTTCTCACTTGTTGGGGGTCGCGAGAAATTTGAAATATTGAAAAGGGGTCGCGATGCAAAAGTTAGTGAGAAGCTCTGCTCTAGACACTCACTCAGAATTTTTCAACTCACAATCACGTGATTTAAATGAAAATCACTTTTTTGAGTCACGCAAATCACGGGACCAGCGACCATCTCCAATTCAAATACATAAACAAGAGACAAGTGTCTTTTTATTTGTTTAATCTATAACATCTGTAAATTTTATTTAAAATGAAGTGTCCACCCTTGAAAAAGTTTCCTTGTAGGTCTAAATCCAACACTTAAAAAAGTATGTCGGTAAAATCTATTACAAAAGACAGTTGTTTTGACTACATTTTGTCGTTGAAAAGGCGTCCACTACATAAACGGTAAAAACAACTGAACATGTTGTTGTTTTTAACTATTGATTTTCAACTACAAAATGTAGTAAAAACTACTACAAAACTGTTTAATACAGTTGTTTTTTCTACAATTGCCTGAAATTTTATTTAAAAAATTTCTTAAACGTTTAAATGATTGATATTTATTTATTTAAAAAGCAATACATTTCAGTTGGTTGTATAGAATTTCGACATGATGACAATTTTTTGATGTATTTATCTGGAATTATAGAAGAAAAAAATTATATTAATAAAATGTTAAACAAAATAAATTGATTGTATTTACCTTTGTTTTTTTAATAGTTCATTTCAAATTTTCACCGCTACTGATCAAAATTTGTCTGGAATAAAAAAAAACGAAATGCTTTGGCAAAATTGATTTATAAAAAAAAAGAATTAATTTGAAATGTTTCAAAAAAGTATGTACCTGCTCTGTTGTGTATACAAAGAAAAGAACGATGGCGCCCTCATAAGAAAACAAAACACTGCACCATAGAAAAAAAATAGAAGTGTAACAGAGTCGTATTTCGCTTGAATAAGTATTAGTGACAGCACATTATGTAACTTTTGACGTTTAATAAAAACAATGCAACATAAAGGAGAACAACAACAAAGAAAACAACAAAAGAAAAAACAAAAGGTTTTAAACTATCAATAGTGCGTATTATCTTTAAAAAAACGTTAAATAAAGCAAAATAAATAATAAATTTAATTAAATGAAAGACAAATTCCAATTTTTATGAACAAGGAATCTAATTTGATATTAAATACGTGTGAGATGAGGAAGAACAAGCATTTTGCCACCATATTGGAAAATACATCAAATACAACACTGCGTACCTTCTAATCTTTTCTATGCACTGCACACATTTTATTTTGTTTTTTTCCGATTGGTTTTTACGCACGCTTATGTGAGCGCTATATTATACACACTTGTTATCTCATTTATCCACTTATTTTCTTTCGCTCAAGAATATTTTTCCAAAAACATATTTTTTGTTATAATTAAATTTATTTAGATATTATTTATTTGGTATAAAAATAATTCCTTCCGCATCCCGCACGACCAACTCGCTCGACACATTCGTTTGCAATAAAAATTTCTAGAAAAAAACGAGTTTTAGAAAAAAAACTAAAAACAACTACATAAATCAACTATTGCTACAGTGTAGTATATTTTTGTAGTTATTTTTTGAAACTACTACAAAAAAAGTTGTTTGAGATTTTTTCATACAAAAACGACCGAAATTGTAGTTAAAAACAACAGCTACTACTTACTACACAAACGACCGTCATGTAGTAACTGCAATAATTTTCTGAGTGAAAAAGTTTCAAGGCACTTATTTATTACCTTAATATAGTCACTTGACTTAAATGAAAATCACTCTATAACCAAATGATTTAAATGAAAATCACTCACGCTCACTCGTGAATCACGGGACCAGAGACCATCTCCAATTCAAATACTTAAACAAGAGGCAAGTGTCTCTTCATTTGATTCATCTATAACATCTGTAAATTTTGTTAAAAATGAAGTGTCCACCCTGAAATAGTTTCCTTGTAGGTCCGATTTCAAAAAGTTTCAAGTCACTTATTTATTACCCTAATATAGTACTTAATTTAAATGAAAATCACTCTATAATCACGTGATTTAAAAAAAAATCGCTCACGCCGGAATCACGTGGTTTTTTGAGTCACGCAAATTACGGGACCACATACCATCTCTAATTCGAATACATAAACAGAAGACAAGTTACTCTTCATTTGTTTCATCTATAACATCTGTAAATTTTATTAAAAATGAAGTGTCCACCCTAAAATAGTTTCCTTGTAGGTCCGATTTCAAAAACTTTCAAGGCACTTATTTATTACCTTAATATAGGCTTATATTCTGAATTTCCAAAAAATCGGTTAACATTTACGACCTGTAAAGACTTTTGGCCAAAAAACCTACCATCTAGCCCAGTGTGCACTGTGGGGCGGACAGAAGGACGACTTACGTTAAATTAATTAATATTAACGATAAAACCTTTTACATACAAATACCAAAACCGATATAAGATAAATACCAATACTTATTAAAAACCGATACCGATTCGAGGCTAAAACCAATACCAAAACCCAATACCTAAATAATTCAAAACCAATACCGAAACCTATACCAATTCAACAAAAAATGAAAACCAATACCGATACCAATACTAATATAATTTTAAAAACCAATACCAATACTTTTATCGAATTGGTACCCATCCTTGAAAAAAAGAAAAAAAAGAAAAAAAAAAGAAAAAAAAAGAAAAAAAAAAGAAAAAAAAAAAAAAAAAAGAAAACAAAAAAAAAACAGATGGTATTTAAAAAACATTTTGATGGGCATCGCTCTTACTGAGATACAGCAGTTTTAAATAAAAAATCTGGCAGCACTGACAAACAGTATGGCAACTCTGGAAACAAAAATTCAAAACTTCTTTAATTTTTCCTCTACAAGCTCATGCAAGAATTTTTAAAATCGGTCCATTAGTTTCTTAGATATGACGATTTTTAAAGTTTAAAAACATGAAATACCCCTTGCTAGTCGATTCTGCGCGCCTGGTGTTTAAAAACCATGTTTCAAAAAATTTCTAAGTCTTTTTTGGCATCCGCTTTTTGGAAATGGGTTTTTTATATGCGAGTTTTACTTTTTTTCTTGTTTTTACTGCAAAAATATTTTTTTTTGAATATTCGGCTTCGGTTTCGGCCGAATAGTGAAAATTGGGCCGAATATTCGGCTTCGGCCAAAAAGGGTGTATTCGGTCGGTTTAAAAACATGAAATACCCCCTGGTAGTCGATTCTGCGCGCCTGGTGTTTAAAATACAGGTTTCAAAAAATTTCTAAGTCTTTTTTGGCATCCACTTTTTGGAAATGTGCTTTTAAAATGCTATTCCTCCGAAATGATGCCAACTGGTTTTAATAAAAGCTACAAGATCGTAGATGTTATTTAAAAAAACATTTTGATGGGCATCGCTCTAGTGGTTACTGAGATACAGCAAATTTAAATAAAAAATCTGGCAGCACTGACAAACAGTATGGCAACTCTGGATACAAAAATGCAAAGCTTCTTTAATTTTTCCTCTACAAGCTCATGCAAGAATTTTTAAAATCGGTCCATTAGTTTCTGAGATATGACGATTTTTAAAGTTTAAAAACATGAAATACCCCTTGCTAGTCGATTCTGCGCGCCTGGTGCTCGAAATACAGGTTTCAAAAAATCTCTAAGTCTTTTTTGGCATCCGCTTTTCGGAAATGGGTTTTTAAAATGCAATTTCTCCGAAATGATGCCAATTGTGTTTAATAAAAGCTAGAAGATCATAGATGTTATTTAAAAAAACATTTTGATGGGCATCGCTTTAGTGTTTACTGAGATACAGCAAATTTAAATAAAAAATCTGGCAGCACTGACAAACAGTATGGCAACTCTGGAAACAAAAATTCAAAACTTCTTTAATTTTTCCTCTACAAGCTCATGCAAGAATTTTTAAAATCGGTCCATTAGTTTCTGAGATATGACGATTTTTAAAGTTTAAAAACATGAAATACCCCTTGCTAGTCGATTCTGCGCGCCTGGTGTTCGAAATACAGGTTTCAAAAAATTTCTAAGTCTTTTTTGGCATCCGCTTTTCGGAAATGGGTTTTTAAAAGAAAAAAAGAAAAAAAAAAGAAAAAAGAAAAGAAAAAAAGAAAAAAAAGAAAAAAAAAAGAAAAGAAAAAAAAGAAAAAAAAGAAAAAAAAGAAAAAAAAAGAAAAAAAAAAGAGATGGTATTTAAAAAAACATTTTGATGGGCATCGCTCTAGTGGTTACTGAGATACAGCAGTTTTAAATAAAAAATCTGGCAGCACTGACAAACAGTATGGCAACTCTGGAAACAAAAATTCAAAACTTCTTTAATTTTTCCTCTACAAGCTCATGCAAGAATTTTTAAAATCGGTCCATTAGTTTCTGAGATATGACGATTTTTAAAGTTTAAAAACATGAAATACCCCTTGCTAGTCGATTCTGTGCGCCTGGTGTTTAAAAACCATGTTTCAAAAAATTTCTAAGTCTTTTTTGGCATCCGCTTTTTGGAAATGGGTTTTTTAAATGCGAGTTTTACTTTTTTTCTTGTTTTTACTGCAAAAATATTTTTTTTTGAATATTCGGCTTCGGTTTCGGCCGAATAGTGAAAATTGGGCCGAATATTCGGCTTCGGCCAAAAAGGGTGTATTCGGTCGGTTTAAAAACATGAAATACCCCCTGCTAGTCGATTCTGCGCGCCTGGTGTTTAAAATACAGGTTTCAAAAAATTTCTAAGTCTTTTTTTGGCATCCACTTTTTGGAAATGTGCTTTTAAAATGCTATTCCTCCGAAATGATGCCAACTGGTTTTAATAAAAGCTAAAAGATCGTAGATGTTATTTAAAAAAACATTTTGATGGGCATCGCTCTAGTGGTTACTGAGATACAGCAAATTTAAATAAAAAAATCTGGCAGCACTGACAAACAGTATGGCAACTCTGGATACAAAAATGCAAAGCTTCTTTAATTTTTCCTCTACAAGCTCATGCAAGAATTTTTAAAATCGGTCCATTAGTTTCTGAGATATGACGATTTTTAAAGTTTAAAAACATGAAATACCCCTTGCTAGTCGATTCTGCGCGCCTGGTGTTTAAAAACCATGTTTCAAAAAATTTCTAAGTCTTTTTTGGCATCCGCTTTTTGGAAATGGGTTTTTTAAATGCGAGTTTTACTATTTTTCTTGTTTTTACTGCAAAAATATTTTTTTTTGAATATTCGGCTTCGGTTTCGGCCGAATAGTGAAAATTGGGCCGAATATTCGGCTTCGGCCAAAAAGGGTGTATTCGGTCGTACAATGATGACGGTTTCGGCCGAATAGTGAAAATTGGGCCGAATATTCGGCTTCGGCCAAAAAGGGTGTATTCGGTGGTACAATGATGACGAATTTTAAAGTTTAAAAACATGAAATACCCCCTGCTAGTCGATTCTGCGCGCCTGGTGTTTAAAATACAGGTTTTAAAAAATTTCTAAGTCTTTTTTGGCATCCACTTTTTGGAAATGTGTTTTTAAAATGCTATTCCTCCGAAATGATGCCAACTGGTTTTAATAAAAGCTAAAAGATCGTAGATGTTATTTAAAAAAACATTTTGATGGGCATCGCTCTAGTGGTTACTGAGATACAGCAGTTTTAAAAAAAAAAATCTGGCAGCACTGACAAACAGTATGGCAACTCTGGAAACAAAAATTCAAAGCTTCTTTAATTTTTCCTCTACAAGCTCATGCAAGAATTTTTAAAATCGGTCCATTAGTTTCTGAGATATGACGATTTTTAAAGTTTAAAAACATGAAATACCCCTTGCTAGTCGATTCTGCGCGCCTGGTGTTTAAAAACCATGTTTCAAAAAATTTCTAAGTCTTTTTTGGCATCCGCTTTTTGGAAATGGGTTTTTTAAATGCGAGTTTTACTTTTTTTCTTGTTTTTACTGCAAAAATATTTTTTTTTGAATATTCGGCTTCGGTTTCGGCCGAATAGTGAAAATTGGGCCGAATATTCGGCTTCGGCCAAAAAGGGTGTATTCGGTCGTACAATGATGACGGTTTCGACCGAATAGTGAAAATTGGGCCGAATATTCGGCTTCGGCCAAAAAGGGTGTATTCGGTCGTACAATGATGACGGTTTCGGCCGAATAGTGAAAATTGGGCCGAATATTCGGCTTCGGCCAAAAAAGGTGTATTCGGTCGTACAATAATGACGATTTTTAAAGTTTAAAAACATGAAATACCCCCTGCTAGTCGATTCTGCGCGCCCGGTGTTTAAAATACAGGTTTCAAAAAATTTCTAAGTCTTTTTTGGCATCCACTTTTTGGAAATGTGTTTTTAAAATGCTATTCCTCCGAAATGATGCCAACTGGTTTTAATAAAAGCTAAAATATCGTAGACGTTATTTAAAAAACATTTTGATGGGCATCGCTCTAGTGGTTACTGAGATACAGCAGTTTTAAATAAAAAATCTGGCAGCACTGACAAACAGTATGGCAACTCTGGAAACAAAAATTCAAAGCTTCTTTAATTTTTCCTCTACAAGCTCATGCAAGAATTTTTAAAATCGGTCCTGGCATCCGCTTTTCGGAAATGCTATTTCTCCGAAATGATGCCAATTGGGTTTAATAAAAGCTAGAAGATCATAGATGTTATTTAAAAAAACATTTTGATGGGCATCGCTTTAGTGGTTACTGAGATACAGCAAATTTAAATAAAAAATCTGGCAGCACTGACAAACAGTATGGCAACTCTGGAAACAAAAATTCAAAACTTCTTTAATTTTTCCTCTACAAGCTCATGCAAGAATTTTTAAAATCGGTCCATTAGTTTCTGAGATATGACGATTTTTAAAGTTTAAAAACATGAAATACCCCCTGCTAGTCGATTCTGCACGCCTGGTGTTTAAAAACCATGTTTCAAAAAATTTCTAAGTCTTTTTTGGCATCCGCTTTTTGGAAATGGGTTTTTTAAATGCGAGTTTTATTTTTCTTGTTTTTACTGCAAAAATATTTTTTTTTTAATAATCGGTTTCGGCCGAATAGTGAAAATTGGGCCGAATATTCGGCTTCGGCCAAAAAAGGTGTATTCGGTCGTACAATAATGACGATTTTTAAAGTTTAAAAACATGAAATACCCCCTGCTAGTCGATTCTGCGCGCCCGGTGTTTAAAATACAGGTTTCAAAATATTTCTAAGTCATTTTTGGCATCCACTTTTTGGAAATGTGTTTTTAAAATGCTATTCCTCCGAAATAATGCCAACTGGTTTTAATAAAAGCTAAAAGATCGTAGATGTTATTTAAAAAACATTTTGATGGGCATCGCTCTAGTGGTTACTGAGATACAGCAGTTTTAAATAAAAAATCTGGCAGCACTGACAAACAGTATGGCAACTCTGGAAACAAAAAATCAAAGCTTCTTTAATTTTTCCTCTACAAGCTCATGCAAGAATTTTTAAAATCGGTCCATTAGTTTCTGAGATATGACGATTTTTAAAGTTTAAAAACATGAAATACCCCTTGCTAGTCGATTCTGCGCGCCTGGTGCTCGAAATACAGGTTTCAAAAAATTTCTAAGTCTTTTTTGGCATCCGCTTTTCGGAAATGGGTTTTTAAATGCTATATCTCCAAAATGATGCCAATTGGGTTTAATAAAAGCTAGAAGATCATAGATGTTATTTAAAAAAACATTTTGATGGGCATCGCTTTAGTGGTTACTGAGATACAGCAAATTTAAATAAAAAATCTGGCAGCACTGACAAACAGTATGGCAACTCTGGAAACAAAAATTCAAAACTTCTTTAATTTTTCCTCTACAAGCTCATGCAAGAATTTTGAAAATCGGTCCATTAGTTTCTGAGATATGACGATTTTTAAAGTTTAAAAACATGAAATACCCCTTGCTAGTCGATTCTGCGCGCCTGGTGTTTAAAAACCATGTTTCAAAAAATTTCTAAGTCTTTTTTGGTATCCGCTTTTTGGAAATGGGTTTTTTAAATGCGAGTTTTACTATTTTTTCTTGTTTTTACTGCAAAAATATTTTTTTTTGAATATTCGGCTTCGGTTTCGGCCGAATAGTGAAAATTGGGCCGAATATTCGGCTTCGGCCAAAAAGGGTGTATTCGGTCGTACAATGATGACGGTTTCGGCCGAATAGTGAAAATTTGGCCGAATATTCGGCTTCGGCCAAAAAGGGTGTATTCGGTGGTACAATGATGACGAATTTTAAAGTTTAAAAACATGAAATACCCCCTGCTAGTCGATTCTGCGCGCCTGGTGTTTAAAATACAGGTTTCAAAAAATTTCTAAGACTTTTTTGGCATCCACTTTTTGGAAATGTGTTTTTAAAATGCTATTCCTCCGAAATGATGCCAACTGGTTTTAATAAAAGCTAAAAGATCGTAGATGTTATTTAAAAAAACATTTTGATGGGCATCGCTCTAGTGGTTACTGAGATACAGCAGTTTTAAAAAAAAAATCTGGCAGCACTGACAAACAGTATGGCAACTCTGGAAACAAAAATTCAAAGCTTCTTTAATTTTTCCTCTACAAGCTCATGCAAGAATTTTTAAAATCGGTCCATTAGTTTCTGAGATATGACGATTTTTAAAGTTTAAAAACATGAAATACCCCTTGCTAGTCGATTCTGCGCGCCTGGTGCTCGAAATACAGGTTTCAAAATATTTCTATTATACTATGTTCAGATTGGCCTCGAAACCCCGTTGAAACCTCGTATTTTCAATTTAAAAACTCACCTGTTCACACACAACAATTTTGACAATTATGTAGGTTTCGGAAACTATCACACACAAAAATACTTTTTTTAACTGGTTTAATTACGCGGAAATTATTTTTTTGCACGTTTTAATTTTATTTTTATTTCAAATAAATAAATATTTTTAAGAAATTTTGTAAATAAATTGATTTATTTATATTTTTGTTTTTGTCATTTTCCCATTTTCTCTATTTCTCATTGTCGCACAGTGGTAAAAATATGAAATTTATAAGGTTTCGATCGTACTTTCGTTGAAACCTCACACAAAAAGGTTTAAATTTGTGTGGGAAAATACGTATTTTCAAATGAGGTTTGGCTCGAAACCTCGTTAAACGGGGTTTCGAGGCCAATCTGAACGTACTAGAGGTTTCAACGAAAGTACAATCGAAACCTTATAAATTTCATATTTTTACCACTGTGCGACAATGAGAAATAGAGAAAATGGGAAAATGACAAAAATAAAAAAATAAATAAATCAATTTATTTACAAAATTTCTTTCAAATATTTATTAATTTGAAATAAAAATAAAATTAAAACGTGCAAAAAATAATTTCCGCATAATTAAATTAGTTAAAAAAATATATTTTTTGTGTGATATTTTCCGAAACCTAAATAAGTGTCAAAATTGTTGTGTGTGAACAGGTGAGTTTTTAAATTGAAAATACGAGCTTTCAACGGGGTTTCGAGGCCAATCTGAACATAGCATAAGTCTTTTTTGGCATCCGCTTTTTGGAAATGGGTTTTTTAAATGCGAGTTTTACTTTTTTTCTTGTTTTTACTGCAAAAATATTTTTTTTTGAATATTCGGCTTCGGTTTCGGCCGAATAGTGAAAATTGGGCCGAATATTCGGCTTCGGCCAAAAAGGGTGTATTCGGTCGTACAATGATGACGGTTTCGGCCGAATAGTGAAAATTGGGCCGAATATTCGGCTTCGGCCAAAAAGGGTGTATTCGGTCGTACAATGATGACGGTTTCGGCCGAATAGTGAAAATTGGGCCGAATATTCGGCTTCGGCCAAAAAAGGTGTATTCGGTCGTACAATAATGACGATTTTTAAAGTTTAAAAACATGAAATACCCCCTGCTAGTCGATTCTGCGCGCCCGGTGTTTAAAATACAGGTTTCAAAAAATTTCTAAGTCTTTTTTGGCATCCACTTTTTGGAAATGTGTTTTTAAAATGCTATTCCTCCGAAATAATGCCAACTGGTTTTAATAAAAGCTAAAAGATCGTAGACGTTATTTAAAAAACATTTTGATGGGCATCGCTCTAGTGGTTACTGAGATACAGCAGTTTTAAATAAAAAATCTGGCAGCACTGACAAACAGTATGGCAACTCTGGAAACAAAAATTCAAAGCTTCTTTAATTTTTCCTCTACAAGCTCATGCAAGAATTTTTAAAATCGGTCCATTAGTTTCTGAGATATGACGATTTTTAAAGTTTAAAAACATGAAATACCCCTTGCTAGTCGATTCTGCGCGCCTGGTGCTCGAAATACAGGTTTCAAAAAATTTCTAAGTCTTTTTTGGCATCCGCTTTTCGGAAATGCTATTTCTCCGAAATGATGCCAATTGGGTTTAATAAAAGCTAGAAGATCATAGATGTTATTTAAAAAAACATTTTGATGGGCATCGCTTTAGTGGTTACTGAGATACAGCAAATTTAAATAAAAAATCTGGCAGCACTGACAAACAGTATGGCAACTCTGGAAACAAAAATTCAAAACTTCTTTAATTTTTCCTCTACAAGCTCATGCAAAAATTTTTAAAATCGGTCCATTAGTTTCTGAGATATGACGATTTTTAAAGTTTAAAAACATGAAATACCCCTTGCTAGTCGATTCTGCACGCCTGGTGTTTAAAAACCATGTTTCAAAAAATTTCTAAGTCTTTTTTGGCATCCGCTTTTTGGAAATGGGTTTTTTAAATGCGAGTTTTATTTTTCTTGTTTTTACTGCAAAAATATTTTTTTTTTAATATTCGGTTTCGGCCGAATAGTGAAAATTGGGCCGAATATTCGGCTTCGGCCAAAAAAGGTGTATTCGGTCGTACAATAATGACGATTTTTAAAGTTTAAAAACATGAAATACCCCCTGCTAGTCGATTCTGCGCGCCCGGTGTTTAAAATACAGGTTTCAAAAAACTTCTAAGTCTTTTTTGGCATCCACTTTTTGGAAATGTGTTTTTAAAATGCTATTCCTCCGAAATAATGCCAACTGGTTTTAATAAAAGCTAAAAGATCGTAGATGTTATTTAAAAAACATTTTGATGGGCATCGCTCTAGTGGTTACTGAGATACAGCAGTTTTAAATAAAAAATCTGGCAGCACTGACAAACAGTATGGCAACTCTGGAAACAAAAATTCAAAGCTTCTTTAATTTTTCCTCTACAAGCTCATGCAAGAATTTTTAAAATCGGTCCATTAGTTTCTGAGATATGACGATTTTTAAAGTTTAAAAACATGAAATACCCCTTGCTAGTCGATTCTGCGCGCCTGGTGCTCGAAATACAGGTTTCAAAAAATTTCTAAGTCTTTTTTGGCATCCGCTTTTCGGAAATGCTATTTCTCCGAAATGATGCCAATTGGGTTTAATAAAAGCTAGAAGATCATAGATGTTATTTAAAAAAACATTTTGATGGGCATTGCTTTAGTGGTTACTGAGATACAGCAAATTTAAATAAAAAATCTGGCAGCACTGACAAACAGTATGGCAACTCTGGAAACAAAAATTCAAAACTTCTTTAATTTTTCCTCTACAAGCTCATGCAAGAATTTTTAAAATCGGTCCATTAGTTTCTGAGATATGACGATTTTTAAATTTTAAAAACATGAAATACCCCTTGCTAGTCGATTCTGCGCGCCTGGTGTTTAAAAACCATGTTTCAAAAAATTTCTAAGTCTTTTTTGGCATCCGCTTTTTGGAAATGGGTTTTTTAAATGCGAGTTTTACTTTTTTTCTTGTTTTTACTGCAAAAATATTTTTTTTTTAATATTCGGCTTCGGTTTCGGCCGAATAGTGAAAATTGGGCCGAATATTCGGCTTCGGCCAAAAAGGGTGTATTCGGTCGTACAATGATGACGGTTTCGGCCGAATAGTGAAAATTGGGCCGAATATTCGGCTTCGGCCAAAAAGGGTGTATTCGGTCGTACAATGATGACGGTTTCGGCCGAATAGTGAAAATTGGGCCGAATATTCGGCTTCGGCCAAAAAAGGTGTATTCGGTCGTACAATAATGACGATTTTTAAAGTTTAAAAACATGAAATACCCCCTGCTAGTCGATTCTGCGCGCCCGGTGTTTAAAATACAGGTTTCAAAAAATTTCTAAGTCTTTTTTGGCATCCACTTTTTGGAAATGTGTTTTTAAAATGCTATTCCTCCGAAATAATGCCAACTGGTTTTAATAAAAGCTAAAAGATCGTAGATGTTATTTAAAAAACATTTTGATGGGCATCGCTCTAGTGGTTACTGAGATACAGCAGTTTTAAATAAAAAATCTGGCAGCACTGACAAACAGTATGGCAACTCTGGAAACAAAAATTCAAAGCTTCTTTAATTTTTCCTCTACAAGCTCATGCAAGAATTTTTAAAATCGGTCCATTAGTTTCTGAGATATGACGATTTTTAAAGTTTAAAAACATGAAATACCCCTTGCTAGTCGATTCTGCGCGCCTGGTGCTCGAAATACAGGTTTCAAAAAATTTCTAAGTCTTTTTTGGCATCCGCTTTTCGGAAATGCTATTTCTCCGAAATGATGCCAATTGGGTTTAATAAAAGCTAGAAGATCATAGATGTTATTTAAAAAAACATTTTGATGGGCATCGCTTTAGTGGTTACTGAGATACAGCAAATTTAAATAAAAAATCTGGCAGCACTGACAAACAGTATGGCAACTCTGGAAACAAAAATTCAAAACTTCTTTAATTTTTCCTCTACAAGCTCATGCAAGAATTTTTAAAATCGGTCCATTAGTTTCTGAGATATGACGATTTTTAAATTTTAAAAACATGAAATACCCCTTGCTAGTCGATTCTGCGCGCCTGGTGTTTAAAAACCATGTTTCAAAAAATTTCTAAGTCTTTTTTGGCATCCGCTTTTTGGAAATGGGTTTTTTAAATGCGAGTTTTACTTTTTTTCTTGTTTTTACTGCTTCGGTTTCGGCCGAATAGTGAAAATTGGGCCGAATATTCGGCTTCGGCCAAAAAGGGTGTATTCGGTCGTACAATGATGACGGTTTCGGCCGAATAGTGAAAATTGGGCCGAATATTCGGCTTCGGCCAAAAAGGGTGTATTCGGTCGTACAATGATGACGAATTTTAAAGTTTAAAAACATGAAATACCCCCTGCTAGTCGATTCTGCGCGCCTGGTGTTTAAAATACAGGTTTCAAAAAATTTCTAAGTATTTTTTGGCATCCACTTTTTGGAAATGTGTTTTTAAAATGCTATTCCTCCGAAATGATGCCAACTGGTTTTAAGAAAAGCTAAAAGATCGTAGATGTTATTTAAAAAAACATTTTGATGGGCATCGCTCTAGTGGTTACTGAGATACAGCAGTTTTAAAAAAAAAATCTGGCAGCACTGACAAACAGTATGGCAACTCTGGAAACAAAAATTCAAAGCTTCTTTAATTTTTCCTCTACAAGCTCATGCAAGAATTTTTAAAATCGGTCCATTAGTTTCTGAGATATGACGATTTTTAAAGTTTAAAAACATGAAATACCCCTTGCTAGCGATTCTGCGCGCCTGGTGCTCGAAATACAGGTTTCAAAATATTTCTAAGTCTTTTTTGGCATCCGCTTTTCGGAAATGGGTTTTTAAATGCTATTTCTCCGAAATGATGCCAATTGGGTTTAATAAAAGCTAGAAGATCATAGATGTTATTTAAAAAAACATTTTGATGGGCATCGCTTTAGTGGTTACTGAGATACAGCAAATTTAAATAAAAATCTGGCAGCACTGACAAACAGTATGGCAACTCTGGAAACAAAAATTCAAAACTTCTTTAATTTTTCCTCTACAAGCTCATGCAAGAATTTTTAAAATCGGTCCATTAGTTTCTGAGATATGACGATTTTTAAAGTTTAAAAACATGAAATACCCCTTGCTAGTCGATTCTGCGCGCCTGGTGTTTAAAAACCATGTTTCAAAAAATTTCTAAGTCTTTTTTGGCATCCGCTTTTTGGAAATGGGTTTTTTAAATGCGAGTTTTACTATTTTTCTTGTTTTTACTGCAAAAATATTTTTTTTTGAATATTCGGCTTCGGTTTCGGCCGAATAGTGAAAATTGGGCCGAATATTCGGCTTCGGCCAAAAAGGGTGTATTCGGTCGTACAATGATGACGGTTTCGGCCGAATAGTGAAAATTGGGCCGAATATTCGGCTTCGGCCAAAAAGGGTGTATTCGGTGGTACAATGATGACGAATTTTAAAGTTTAAAAACATGAAATACCCCCTGCTAGTCGATTCTGCGCGCCTGGTGTTTAAAATACAGGTTTCAAAAAATTTCTAAGTCTTTTTTGGCATCCACTTTTTGGAAATGTGTTTTTAAAATGCTATTCCTCCGAAATGATGCCAACTGGTTTTAATAAAAGCTAAAAGATCGTAGATGTTATTTAAAAAAACATTTTGATGGGCATCGCTCTAGTGGTTACTGAGATACAGCAGTTTAAAAAAAAAAATCTGGCAGCACTGACAAACAGTATGGCAACTCTGGAAACAAAAATTCAAAGCTTCTTTAATTTTTCCTCTACAAGCTCATGCAAGAATTTTTAAAATCGGTCCATTAGTTTCTGAGATATGACGATTTTTAAAGTTTAAAAACATGAAATACCCCTTGCTAGTCGATTCTGCGCGCCTGGTGCTCGAAATACAGGTTTCAAAATATTTCTAAGTCTTTTTTGGCATCCGCTTTTCGGAAATGGGTTTTTAAATGCTATATCTCCGAAATGATGCCAATTGGGTTTAATAAAAGCTAGAAGATCATAGATGTTATTTAAAAAAACATTTTGATGGGCATCGCTTTAGTGGTTACTGAGATACAGCAAATTTAAATAAAAAATCTGGCAGCACTGACAAACAGTATGGCAACTCTGGAAACAAAAATTCAAAACTTCTTTAATTTTTCCTCTACAAGCTCATGCAAGAATTTTTAAAATCGGTCCATTAGTTTCTGAGATATGACGATTTTTAAAGTTTAAAAACATGAAATACCCCTTGCTAGTCGATTCTGCACGCCTGGTGTTTAAAAACCATGTTTCAAAAAATTTCTAAGTCTTTTTTGGCATCCGCTTTTTGGAAATGGGTTTTTTAAATGCGAGTTTTATTTTTCTTGTTTTTACTGCAAAAATATTTTTTTTTTAATATTCGGTTTCGGCCGAATAGTGAAAATTGGGCCGAATATTCGGCTTCGGCCAAAAAAGGTGTATTCGGTCGTACAATAATGACGATTTTTAAAGTTTAAAAACATGAAATACCCCCTGCTAGTCGATTCTGCGCGCCCGGTGTTTAAAATACAGGTTTCAAAAAATTTCTAAGTCTTTTTTGGCATCCACTTTTTGGAAATGTGTTTTTAAAATGCTATTCCTCCGAAATAATGCCAACTGGTTTTAATAAAAGCTAAAAGATCGTAGATGTTATTTAAAAAACATTTTGATGGGCATCGCTCTAGTGGTTACTGAGATACAGCAGTTTTAAATAAAAAATCTGGCAGCACTGACAAACAGTATGGCAACTCTGGAAACAAAAATTCAAAGCTTCTTTAATTTTTCCTCTACAAGGTCATGCTAGAATTTTTAAAATCGGTCCATTAGTTTCTGAGATATGACGATTTTTAAAGTTTAAAAACATGAAATACCCCTTGCTAGTCGATTCTGCGCGCCTGGTGCTCGAAATACAGATTTCAAAAAATTTCTAAGTCTTTTTTGGCATCCGCTTTTCGGAAATGCTATTTCTCCGAAATGATGCCAATTGAGAATTTTTAAAATCGGTCCATTAGTTTCTGAGATATGACGATTTTTAAAGTTTAAAAACATGAAATACCCCTTGCTAGTCGATTCTGCGCGCCTGGTGCTCGAAATACAGGTTTCAAAATATTTCTAAGTCTTTTTTGGCATCCGCTTTTCGGAAATGGGTTTTTAAATGCTATATCTCCGAAATGATGCCAATTGGGTTTAATAAAGGCTAGAAGATCATAGATGTTATTTAAAAAAACATTTTGATGGGCATCGCTTTAGTGGTTACTGAGATACAGCAAATTTAAATAAAAAATCTGGCAGCACTGACAAACAGTATGGCAACTCTGGAAACAAAAATTCAAAACTTCTTTAATTTTTCCTCTACAAGCTCATGCAAGAATTTTTAAAATCGGTCCATTAGTTTCTGAGATATGACGATTTTTAAAGTTTAAAAACATGAAATACCCCTTGCTAGTCGATTCTGCGCGCCTGGTGTTTAAAAACCATGTTTCAAAAAATTTCTAAGTCTTTTTTGGCATCCGCTTTTTGGAAATGGGTTTTTTAAATGCGAGTTTTATTTTTCTTGTTTTTACTGCAAAAATATTTTTTTTTTAATATTTGGTTTCGGCCGAATAGTGAAAATTGGGCCGAATATTCGGCTTCGGCCAAAAAAGGTGTATTCGGTCGTACAATAATGACGATTTTTAAAGTTTAAAAACATGAAATACCCCCTGCTAGTCGATTCTGCGCGCCCGGTGTTTAAAATACAGGTTTCAAAAAATTTCTAAGTCTTTTTTGGCATCCACTTTTTGGAAATGTGTTTTTAAAATGCTATTCCTCCGAAATAATGCCAACTGGTTTTAATAAAAGCTAAAAGATCGTAGATGTTATTTAAAAAACATTTTGATGGGCATCGCTCTAGTGGTTACTGAGATACAGCAGTTTTAAATAAAAAATCTGGCAGCACTGACAAACAGTATGGCAACTCTGGAAACAAAAATTCAAAGCTTCTTTAATTTTTCCTCTACAAGCTCATGCAAGAATTTTTAAAATCGGTCCATTAGTTTCTGAGATATGACGATTTTTAAAGTTTAAAAACATGAAATACCCCTTGCTAGTCGATTCTGCGCGCCTGGTGCTCGAAATACAGGTTTCAAAAAATTTCTAAGTCTTTTTTGGCATCCGCTTTTCGGAAATGCTATTTCTCCGAAATGATGCCAATTGGGTTTAATAAAAGCTAGAAGATCATAGATGTTATTTAAAAAAACATTTTGATGGGCATCGCTTTAGTGGTTACTGAGATACAGCAAATTTAAATAAAAAATCTGGCAGCACTGACAAACAGTATGGCAACTCTGGAAACAAAAATTCAAAACTTCTTTAATTTTTTCTCTACAAGCTCATGCAAGAATTTTTAAAATCGGTCCATTAGTTTCTGAGATATGACGATTTTTAAATTTTAAAAACATGAAATACCCCTTGCTAGTCGATTCTGCGCGCCTGGTGTTTAAAAACCATGTTTCAAAAAATTTCTAAGTCTTTTTTGGCATCCGCTTTTTGGAAATGGGTTTTTTAAATGCGAGTTTTACTTTTTTTCTTGTTTTTACTGCAAAAATATTTTTTTTTGAATATTCGGCTTCGGTTTCGGCCGAATATTCGGCTTCGGCCAAAAAGGGTGTATTCGGTCGTACAATGATGACGGTTTCGGCCGAATAGTGAAAATTGGGCCGAATATTCGGCTTCGGCCAAAAAGGGTGTATTCGGTCGTACAATGATGACGGTTTCGGCCGAATAGTGAAAATTAGGCCGAATATTCGGCTTCGGCCAAAAAAGGTGTATTCGGTCGTACAATAATGACGATTTTTAAAGTTTAAAAACATGAAATACCCCCTGCTAGTCGATTCTGCGCGCCCGGTGTTTAAAATACAGGTTTCAAAAAATTTCTAAGTCTTTTTTGGCATCCACTTTTTGGAAATGTGTTTTTAAAATGCTATTCCTCCGAAATAATGCCAACTGGTTTTAATAAAAGCTAAAAGATCGTAGATGTTATTTAAAAAACATTTTGATGGGCATCGCTCTAGTGGTTACTGAGATACAGCAGTTTTAAATAAAAAATCTGGCAGCACTGACAAACAGTATGGCAACTCTGGAAACAAAAATTCAAAGCTTCTTTAATTTTTCCTCTACAAGCTCATGCAAGAATTTTTAAAATCGGTCCATTAGTTTCTGAGATATGACGATTTTTAAAGTTTAAAAACATGAAATACCCCTTGCTAGTCGATTCTGCGCGCCTGGTGTTTAAAAACCATGTTTCAAAAAATTTCTAAGTCTTTTTTGGCATCCGCTTTTTGGAAATGGGTTTTTTAAATGCGAGTTTTACTTTTTTTCTTGTTTTTACTGCAAAAATATTTTTTTTTGAATATTCGGCTTCGGTTTCGGCCGAATAGTGAAAATTGGGCCGAATATTCGGCTTCGGCCAAAAAGGGTGTATTCGGTCGTACAATGATGACGGTTTCGGCCGAATAGTGAAAATTGGGCCGAATATTCGGCTTCGGCCAAAAAGGGTATATTCGGTCGTACAATGATGACGGTTTCGGCCGAATAGTGAAAATTGGGCCGAATATTCGGCTTCGGCCAAAAAAGGTGTATTCGGTCGTACAATAATGACGATTTTTAAAGTTTAAAAACATGAAATACCCCCTGCTAGTCGATTCTGCGCGCCCGGTGTTTAAAATACAGGTTTCAAAAAATTTCTAAGTCTTTTTTGGCATCCACTTTTTGGAAATGTGTTTTTAAAATGCTATTCCTCCGACATAATGCCAACTGGTTTTAATAAAAGCTAAAAGATCGTAGATGTTATTTAAAAAACATTTTGATGGGCATCGCTCTAGTGGTTACTGAGATACAGCAGTTTTAAATAAAAAATCTGGCATCACTGACAAACAGTATGGCAACTCTGGAAACAAAAATTCAAAGCTTCTTTAATTTTTCCTCTACAAGCTCATGCAAGAATTTTTAAAATCGGTCCATTAGTTTCTGAGATATGACGATTTTTAAAGTTTAAAAACATGAAATGCCCCTTGCTAGTCGATTCTGCGCGCCTGGTGCTCGAAATACAGGTTTCAAAAAATTTCTAAGTCTTTTTTGGCATCCGCTTTTCGGAAATGCTATTTCTCCGAAATGATGCCAATTGGGTTTAATAAAAGCTAGAAGATCATAGATGTTATTTAAAAAAACATTTTGATGGGCATCGCTTTAGTGGTTACTGAGATACAGCAAATTTAAATAAAAAATCTGGCAGCACTGACAAACAGTATGGCAACTCTGGAAACAAAAATTCAAAACTTCTTTAATTTTTCCTCTACAAGCTCATGCAAGAATTTTTAAAATCGGTCCATTAGTTTCTGAGATATGACGATTTTTAAATTTTAAAAACATGAAATACCCCTTGCTAGTCGATTCTGCGCGCCTGGTGTTTAAAAACCATGTTTCAAAAAATTTCTAAGTCTTTTTTGGCATCCGCTTTTTGGAAATGGGTTTTTTAAATGCGAGTTTTACTTTTTTTCTTGTTTTTACTGCAAAAATATTTTTTTTTGAATATTCGGCTTCGGTTTCGGCCGAATAGTGAAAATTGGGCCGAATATTCGGTTTCGGCCAAAAAGGGTGTATTCGGTCGTACAATGATGACGGTTTCGGCCGAATAGTGAAAATTGGGCCGAATATTCGGCTTCGGCCAAAAAGGGTGTATTCGGTCGTACAATGATGACGGTTTCGGCCGAATAGTGAAAATTAGGCCGAATATTCGGCTTCGGCCAAAAAAGGTGTATTCGGTCGTACAATAATGACGATTTTTAAAGTTTAAAAACATGAAATACCCCCTGATAGTCGATTCTGCGCGCCCGGTGTTTAAAATACAGGTTTCAAAAAATTTCTAAGTCTTTTTTGGCATCCACTTTTTGGAAATGTGTTTTTAAAATGCTATTCCTCCGAAATAATGCCAACTGGTTTTAATAAAAGCTAAAAGATCGTAGATGTTATTTAAAAAACATTTTGATGGGCATCGCTCTAGTGGTTACTGAGATACAGCAGTTTTAAATAAAAAATCTGGCAGCACTGACAAACAGTATGGCAACTCTGGAAACAAAAATTCAAAGCTTCTTTAATTTTTCCTCTACAAGCTCATGCAAGAATTTTTAAAATCGGTCCATTAGTTTCTGAGATATGACGATTTTTAAAGTTTAAAAACATGAAATACCCCTTGCTAGTCGATTCTGCGCGCCTGGTGCTCGAAATACAGGTTTCAAAAAATTTCTAAGTCTTTTTTGGCATCCGCTTTTCGGAAATGCTATTTCTCCGAAATGATGCCAATTGAGAATTTTTAAAATCGGTCCATTAGTTTCTGAGATATGACGATTTTTAAAGTTTAAAAACATGAAATACCCCTTGCTAGTCGATTCTGCGCGCCTGGTGCTCGAAATACAGGTTTCAAAATATTTCTAAGTCTTTTTTGGCATCCGCTTTTCGGAAATGGGTTTTTAAATGCTATATCTCCGAAATGATGCCAATTGGGTTTAATAAAGGCTAGAAGATCATAGATGTTATTTAAAAAAACATTTTGATGGGCATCGCTTTAGTGGTTACTGAGATACAGCAAATTTAAATAACAAATCTGGCAGCACTGACAAACAGTATGGCAACTCTGGAAACAAAAATTCAAAACTTCTTTAATTTTTCCTCTACAAGCTCATGCAAGAATTTTTAAAATCGGTCCATTAGTTTCTGAGATATGACGATTTTTAAAGTTTAAAAACATGAAATACCCCTTGCTAGTCGATTCTGCGCGCCTGGTGTTTAAAAACCATGTTTCAAAAAATTTCTAAGTCTTTTTTGGCATCCGCTTTTTGGAAATGGGTTTTTTAAATGCGAGTTTTATTTTTCTTGTTTTTACTGCAAAAATATTTTTTTTTTAATATTTGGTTTCGGCCGAATAGTGAAAATTGGGCCGAATATTCGGCTTCGGCCAAAAAAGGTGTATTCGGTCGTACAATAATGACGATTTTTAAAGTTTAAAAACATGAAATACCCCCTGCTAGTCGATTCTGCGCGCCCGGTGTTTAAAATACAGGTTTCAAAAAATTTCTAAGTCTTTTTTGGCATCCACTTTTTGGAAATGTGTTTTTAAAATGCTATTCCTCCGAAATAATGCCAACTGGTTTTAATAAAAGCTAAAAGATCGTAGATGTTATTTAAAAAACATTTTGATGGGCATCGCTCTAGTGGTTACTGAGATACAGCAGTTTTAAATAAAAAATCTGGCAGCACTGACAAACAGTATGGCAACTCTGGAAACAAAAATTCAAAGCTTCTTTAATTTTTCCTCTACAAGCTCATGCAAGAATTTTTAAAATCGGTCCATTAGTTTCTGAGATATGACGATTTTTAAAGTTTAAAAACATGAAATACCCCTTGCTAGTCGATTCTGCGCGCCTGGTGCTCGAAATACAGGTTTCAAAAAATTTCTAAGTCTTTTTTGGCATCCGCTTTTCGGAAATGCTATTTCTCCGAAATGATGCCAATTGGGGTTAATAAAAGCTAGAAGATCATAGATGTTATTTAAAAAAACATTTTGATGGGCATCGCTTTAGTGGTTACTGAGATACAGCAAATTTAAATAAAAAATCTGGCAGCACTGACAAACAGTATGGCAACTCTGGAAACAAAAATTCAAAACTTCTTTAATTTTTCCTCTACAAGCTCATGCAAGAATTTTTAAAATCGGTCCATTAGTTTCTGAGATATGACGATTTTAAATTTTAAAAACATGAAATACCCCTTGCTAGTCGATTCTGCGCGCCTGGTGTTTAAAAACCATGTTTCAAAAAATTTCTAAGTCTTTTTTGGCATCCGCTTTTTGGAAATGGGTTTTTTAAATGCGAGTTTTAACTTTTTTTCTTGTTTTTACTGCAAAAATATTTTTTTTTGAATATTCGGCTTCGGTTTCGGCCGAATAGTGAAAATTGGGCCGAATATTCGGCTTCGGCCAAAAAGGGTGTATTCGGTCGTACAATGATGACGGTTTCGGCCGAATAGTGAAAATTGGGCCGAATATTCGGCTTCGGCCAAAAAGGGTGTATTCGGTCGTACAATGATGACGGTTTCGGCCGAATAGTGAAAATTGGGCCGAATATTCGGCATCGGCCAAAAAAGGTGTATTCGGTCGGTTAATAATGACGATTTTTAAAGTTTAAAAACATGAAATACCCCGTGCTAGACGATTCTGCGCCCCTGGTGTTTGAAATACAGTTTTCAAAAAATTTCTAAGTCTTTTTTGGCATCCGCTTTTTGGAAATGTGTTTTTAAAATGCTTTTCCTCCGAAATGATGCCAACTGGTTTTAATAAAAGCTAAAAGATCATAGATGTTATTAAAAAAAAACATTTTGATGGGCATCGCTTTAGTGGTTACTGAGATACAGCAAATTTAAATAAAAAAATCTGGCAGCACTGACAAACAGTATGGAAACTCTGGAAACAAAAATTCAAAGCTTCTTTAATTTTTCCTCTACAAGCTCATGCAAGAACTTTTAAAATCGGTCCATTAGTTTCTGAGATATGACGATTTTTAAAGTTTAAAAACATGAAATACCCCCTGCTAGTCGATTCTGCGCGCCTGGTGTTCGAAATACAGGTTTCAAAAAATGTCAAAGTCTTTTTTGGCATCCGCTTTTCGGAAATGTGTTTTAAAAATGCTATTTCTCCGAATAGATGCCAATTGGGTTTAATAAAAGCTAGAAGATCATAGATGTTATTTAAAAAAACATTTTGATGGGCATCGCTTTAGTGGTTACTGAGATACAGCAAATTTAAATAAAAAATATGGCAGCACTGACAAACAGTATGGCAACTCTGGAAACAAAAGTTCAAAGCTTCTTTAATTTTTCCTCTACAAGCTCATGCAAGAATTTTTAAAATCGGCCAATTAGTTTCTGAGATATGACGATTTTCAAAGTTTAAAAACATGAAATGCCCCCTGCTAGTCGATTCTGCGCGCCTGGTGTTCGAAATACAGGTTTCAAAAAATTTCTAAGTCTTTTTTGGCAACCGCTTTTTGGAAATGTGTTTTTAAAATGCGGGTTTTACTTTTTTTCTTGTTTTTACTACAAAAATATTTTTTTTGAATATTCGGCTTCGGTTTCGGCCGAATAGTGAAAATTGGGCCGAATATTCGGCTTCGGCCAAAAAAGGTGTATTCGGTCGGACAATAATGACGATTTTTAAAGTTTAAAAACATGAAATACCCCCTGCTAGACAATTCTGTGCGCCTGGTGTTTGAAATACAGGTTTCAAAAAATTTCTAAGTCTTTTTTGGCATCCGCTTTTTGGAAATGTGTTTTTAAAATGCTTTTCCTCCGAAATGATGCAAACTGGTTTTAATAAAAGCTAAAAGATCGTAGATGTTATTAAAAAAAATTTTTGATGGGCATCGCTGTAGTGGTTACTGAGATACAGCAGTTTTAAATAAAAAAAAGTATGGCAACTCTGGAAACTAAAATTCAAAGCTTAACTAACTAACTAACTAACTAACTAACTAACTAACTAACTAACTAACTAACTAACTAACTAACTAACTAACTAACTAACTAACTAACTAACTAACTAACTAACTACTAACTAACTAACTAACTAACTAACTAACTAACTAACTAACTAACTAACTAACTAACTAACTAACTAACTAACTAACTAACTAACTAACTAACTAACTAACTAACTAACTAACTAACTAACTAACTAACTAACTAACTAACTAACTAACTAACTAACTAACTAACTAACTAACTAACTAACTAACTAACTAACTAACTAACTAACTAACTAACTAACTAACTAACTAACTAACTAACTAACTAACTAACTAACTAACTAACTAACTAACTAACTAACTAACTAACTAACTAACTAACTAACTAACTAACTAACTAACTAACTAACTAACTAACTAACTAACTAACTAACTAACTAACTAACTAACTAACTAACTAACTAACTAACTAACTAACTAACTAACTAACTAACTAACTAACTAACTAACTAACTAACTAACTAACTAACTAACTAACTAACTAACTAACTAACTAACTAACTAACTAACTAACTAACTAACTAACTAACTAACTAACTAACTAACTAACTAACTAACTAACTAACTAACTAACTAACTAACTAACTAACTAACTAACTAACTAACTAACTAACTAACTAACTAACTAACTAACTAACTAACTAACTAACTAACTAACTAACTAACTAACTAACTAACTAACTAAC
>CAWUER010000603.1:0-76465 GCA_963921195.1 Pegoplata infirma
ATACACTGAAAAAAAAAATTACCATTTTTAAAGCATGTTGAACTTAATTTAAAAAAAGGAGGGTATGCGAGGGCTCCAAAGATATTAATTCTTCTTCCAAGTATATTTTTTCCAAAAACATAGTAATGCATTTACTTAAATATATCTTAAAAGTAAGTAAAATTGTAATTAATATAAGTTTAATTGTTTTTATCCAGAGGAAAAATATTTTTTTAAAATAAGTAAAAATTTACTTAAAATTACGAATTCTGTGGACCCTATGGAGTCCCAATGTGAGGACCCTACGGGCCCCCAATATATGGGGTCCGCCCATGAGTATGTGTATACACTAGGGGTGGGATAGTGCACGAGTTTTCGATTTCGACACGCTAGAACAGCTTATTTTGTGAGGTTCGTAAAAAAAATGCATGGGCCAAAAAATGGGACAGATCGGATAGGATCTAGGGGTCGCTCATCGGGGTCAAAGTTGGGCTTAGAGGAGAAAAAATCCACAAAAATGCCCAAAGCTCCCCTGGTTTTGCTCCTACAGGGGTCAAATGTGAGACCGGCCCCCATTATTTTTTCCCCCTGAACACTTTTGCCAAACATACCTAAGCCCTATCTCCAATCCCTAAGGGGGGTCCCATACAAAGGTTCAATTTTTAAAAAATCTTTCTTCTACCGCTCTAGTTGTCCTAAAAGTCACCCTAGAGGAATCAAATGTATGACCGACCCCCAATATTTTTTCAACCTTAACATTTTCTTAAAACATACCTACCCCCTATCTTCAATCCTTAGGGTAGTCCCCATACATTTTTTTTTATTTTTTCTTAAATTGTCATATTAAATCAGCTCCTACCGGTCCAATGGTGCCTCCTAGAGGGGTCATTATCAAGACCAACCCCCATTAATTTTTAGCCCCCAACACTTCTTCTGAACATACCAATTCCATATCTCCAATTCCTAAGGGGTCTCCCACACAAAACGACATTTTTGTAAATCTTGCTCCCACCGCTCTAACTATCGCAGGTTAGACCCTAGAGAAGTTAAATGTGTGACCGACCCCCAATATTTTTTCAGCCCCAACATTTTCCCCAAACAAACCTACCCTCTATTTTTAAGCCTTAAGGGTGTCCCCACACAATTTTTTTTTTTTTAATTTTTTTATAAAATTTGCGTCTACCGCTCCCACTGTGCCTTTTAGGGACGGGAAATGCAGACTGACCCCCATTAATTTTTGCCCCCTACATTTTTTCTGAACATACCTACGCCGTATTTCCACTTTGTAGGGGTGCTCCCATGGGGAAAACTAAGTGTTTGAAACCAAATTCGGCAAAACGTCTGGACCAGGAGTGCTAATGTTTGCGCGTTTTAAAGAGCAGTGGGAAAATATAAAAGACAAACCGTACAGTCTTGGCACATAAGATGAGGAAGTGGCAGGCAACATACCAGCTCAAGTCCAAACTGACATCAAGTTGTTTTGTTGGGCTCAAATAAAAGAAAAGCAACCCAGAGACGACTACAAGGAGTTTCTTGAAATTGTTTTATTATACCTTGGCGAAAATATTCCTAATAAGCATTTTAGCCCACCAGGACCCATCAGTCATGCTCGATGGATGGCAAAAGGCATATATTGCCTAAAAATGTTTTTGTTCCGAAAATATATCGGTTTGGCCAAAAAAGAATTAAATGCACTTCTTGATGTGACCGTTTTCATCATAACAATTTACGTAAAAGCTTGGTTTAGCGCTACCAAAGCAATAGAAGCTCCAAATAATGATTTTAATTTTTTGAGAGCGATTGCCAATTATGCTGCAATTGATAAGATTCTGTCGCAACGATTGGTCAAGAGATTCTGTGGACATCTCTGGTATCTCAGTGGCGAAGCTGTTGCTCTCTCACTATTTGATCCGAATATCTCTTGTGAAATAAAACGAAAAATGTCGAATGCAATTCGTATATTTGAAGAAGAGAAAGAGGAATTGGAGGAAGAGTTATCTGACGATGAGATGGACGAATCGTCTAACGAAGACAGCGAGGAAGAAGAAGACGTTGATATCGGGGAAGAAGATGACTCAGAGGATAGCGGCGACAGTGGCAACAAGGATTGTAATCCTCCAGTACATGTTGTTGGATTCGAAGGTGTGAAAAGAATTAACATTGCATCGAAACAAGTGAATCAAGAACTCATGAAAACTGATTTAAGCCACTACGTCACACCTGAGACTCCAAAATTTTTTGCACGCTTCTGAATAACAACAAATTTCATTGCTTCCTATCCAAATACTTGGGAAAATCGTCAGGACTACCAGCGAGCGCTGCAAATATTACGTAAATTACATGTTGTCAACGACGCTGCCGAAAGAGGATTAAAATTAATAGAAGACTATAACAACGTGTTGTGCAGTAACGAGGAGGAAAAAATAGTTTTGCTTCAGGTCGTGGCCGAAAATCGGAAACAATATCCATCACACGATAAAAATAAATTAATTTAATTTGTAGTTACATATATTATTTATCATTTTTTATTATTTTCAAGTTAAAAAAAATATTTTTTTACGCTTAACAAAAGTTACTATTAAATTACAAATTAAAGACCTCGGATTTCTCGATAAAATAAATAAAAAAATTGGGGGGTAACACCTTGAAGATAGAGGGTAGGTATGTTTGAAGAAAATGTTTTGGCTAAAAAATTATATGGGCAGGTCATACATTTGACTTCTCTACATACATTACTAATTTAGTTTTCCCCAGGGGAGCACCCCTACAAAGTGGAAATACGGCGTAGGTATGTTCAGAAAAAATGTAGACGGCAAAAATTAATGGGGGTCAGTCTGCATTTACCGTTCCTAAAAGGCAGAATGGGAGCGGTAGGCGCAGATTTTATAAAAAAAAATTAAAAAATAAAAAAAATGTGTGGGAACACCCTTAAGGCTTTTAAATAGAGGGTAGGTTTGTTTGGGGAAAATGTTGGGGCTGAAAAAATATTGGGGGTCGTCCACACATTTAACTTCTCTAGGGTGAACCCTGCGATAGTTAGAGCGGTGAGAGCAAGTTTTACAAAAATGTCATTTTGTGTGGGAGACCCCTTAGGAATAAGAGATATGGAATTGGTATGTTCAGAAGAAGTGTTGGGGGCTAAAAATTAATGGGGGTTGGTCTTGATAATGACCCCTCTAGGAGGCACCATTGGACCGGTAGGAGCTGATTTAATATGACAATTTAAGAAAAAATAAAAAAAAAATGTAAGGGGACCACCCTAAGGATTGAAGATAAGGGGTAGGTATGTTCTAAGAAAATGTTGGGGTTGAAAAAATATTGGGGGTCGGTCATGCATTTGATTCCTCTAGGGTGACTTTTAGGACAACTAGAGCGGTAGAAGGAAGATTTTTTAAAAATTGAACCTTTGTATGGGACCCCCCTTAGGGATTGGAGATAGGGCTTAGGTATGTTTGGCAAAAGTGTTCAGGGGGAAAAAATAATGGGGGCCAGTCTCACATTTGACCCCTCTAGGAGCAAAACCAGGGGAGTTTTGGGGCTTTTTGTGGATTTTTTCCCCTCTAAGCCCAACTTTGACCCCGATGAGCGACCCCTAGATCCTATCCGACCTCCCCTATTTTTTGGCTCATACACTTTTTTTACCAACCTCACAAAATGAGCGGTTCTAGCGCTTCCAAATATTGCTGCTTAAAATCTCACACGACACTATCCCACCCTTAGTATACACTATGGTCACTAATTATTTTGATCCAAAATTTTGGTCAGAATCGCTCTATCTTGCTTAGTTTTCGAGATATGGAAATGGGGTCTTGAGAAATTTGATCATGAAATAACTCGAAAACTATAACTCGGAGGGCATATTCTACAAGTTAAGGACTACAAAAATGTCTTTAGAATTTTTTTCGTATCTGCAATATTTGCAGAGTTATAGGCATTTGAAAATTCCGCGAAAATCGAAATTTGGATTTAAAGTTAGGGTCTCATGGGGTCTCCAGATGGGGCCCCCAGATGGGGTCCCCAAAATACCTAATGTAGTTTTTCCTTACGTTAAGTAAATTCTTTCTTAAACTGATGAAGATATGGATTAAAATAAAGTCAAAGAAATCAATAAAATAAAGATTACTTTTTTCTTAAATTAAAACAAGAATGGATTAAATTAAAGAAAATGCGTTTTGGAATTAAAGATTAGTACTTATTTGATTCAATGTCTTGAAAATGTCTATACTATTTTTAAGTAAGTTACATACTTATTTATTTTTTTTGCTCACAATTTAAATTTTTTTCTTTTAAGTAATACAAAATTTTTTAATAAACCCTTTTTTTCTTAAATGCAATCAATTCGCCATAAATGTAAAGAATATTTAACTTAATTTAAAAAAACAAATTAAGGAAAACTTTTGTGTTTTTTTAAGTATTCGCATGTACTATCTTCAAGTTTATTTTCTTTGTTTTAAGTACACCCACCTTATATTAAGATAAGTTGAAGTAAATTCCAAAAAAAATTGTTTACTTAAATTAATAACAGTGTTTATTTAATTTCAGTATAGTTATTTTTTTCAGTGTAATTATTATACTAAGGCTGGATTATTCAATGCTCCGTTATAAAATAACTCCGTTAAATTTAACTTTTTCATACAAATTTTGACATAAGGCTCCGATAAATCGGCAGTTAGCAGCCAACTTTTCATTGAGTTAGCTACCAGTTAATTTTTTTTACAGCTCCACATGTAAGAAATTATACATTAAACACAATATGTTTTTACTCATGCCTTTTTAAAAAATTCCTTTAAAGAAAAATTTCTCTTTAAAACCTGGGTTAAAAAGAAGAAGCATTTGATCAAAACAAAGATTTACAAAAAAAAAGAGTGAATGTGAATTTATTAAACTTTTTTTTATTAAAAAATAAATTAAACATTATTTAAAAAAAAAAAAAAAATTATTATTTATATGTTGTTTTTTATTTTTAGTATAAGTCGTATAATAAGTCGTACTAAACTTTGTGTTAAATGTTGTTTTTTATTTTTAGTACCAAAAGGTACATAAAAATAAAATGTATTTATTCGACCTTTATATATGTATATATACTCGATTAGAGTTTTATTCTAGTTCGAGGCCCAAAAATATTTCTATATATGATATTGTCATAATAGAGTATTTTTAATTTATTGCTTTAAAAAAGTTACTCATCTCATAGTATGTCTGTACTGATCTGTACTCTATTATGACAATATCATATATAGAAATATTTTTGGGCCTCGAACTAGAATAAAACTCTAATCGAATATATATACATATTAGAGTGTCCCTTATTTTGGAAATGTTGGAAATCTTGAGACGGTACCCGCTCATTTTTTTCCTTTTGACTTAAAAATAACTCAGGAAAAATTTTACGCCCCTAGGACCACGCCTTCCCTACGCGACGGGCCCTTAAAGAGCGGGGCCTAAAAAATCATTTTTCCATACAAACCAAAAAATTTTTTTTTTGATTTTTAATTTTTTTGTTATTATTTATTATATTACTTGGTTTGCTTATTCACAACAAAAAATTTGATTTTGGTGGGATAAGTCTTTCAGCGCTAAAAAATTTTTCGCAAAAAAAAATTTTGAGCCGCCGGGGTCCTACAGTAAAAAATTTTTAAAAAATATTTTTTTTTAGTTTTGACCAGCAACGGTTTTAGCTGCTATGTTGCTTTAAATGATATATATTCATAAAAAAATATTTTTTGTATCTGTGACATCTTAATCGTGTTCTAAAAAAGGGTAAAAAATGCATTGATGATTTTTTTCGATACACGATAAAAATGTCACAAATATGAATAATATTTTTTTTGGAATATATATCATTAAAAACAACATAAAAACTAAAACCATTGCTTTTCAAAACTAAAAAAAAATATTTTTTAAAAATTTTTTACCGTAGGATTCCTACGGCTCAAAATTTTTTTTTTCGAAAAAGATAAAGATGTCACAGATATGAATAATTTTTTTTTTTGGAATATATATCATTTAAAGCAACATAGCAGCTAAAACCGTTGCTGGTCAAAACTAAAAAAAAATATTTTTTAAAAATTTTTTACTGTAGGACCCCGGCCGCCCAAATTTTTTTTTTGCGAAAAATTTTTTAGCGCTGAAAGACTTATCCCTCCAAAATCAAATTTTTTGTCGTGAATAAGCAAACCAAGTAATATAATAATTAATAACAAAAAAATTAAAAATCAAAAAAAAATTTTTTTGGTTTGTATGGAAAAATGATTTTTTAGGCCCCGCTCTTTAAGGCCCCGTCGCGTAGGGAAGGCGTGGTCCTAGGGGCGTAAAATTTTTCCTGAGTTATTTTTAAGTCAAAAGGAAAAAAATGAGCGGGTACCGTCTCAAGATTTCCAACATTTCCAAAATAAGGGACACTCTAATACATATATAAAGGCCGAATAAATACATTTTTTTTTTTATGTACCTTTTGGTACTAAAAATAAAAAACAACATTTAACACAAAGTTTAGTACGACTTATCCTACCAACACTATTGTTTGGTTAGGTACTGTTGTTATTGTAAAATAACAGCAACACATATTAATAATTACCGATGGTGATTTAGTATATACAATGTTTGCTTTAAAAGAGTTATTTTTGTTGGAAAACAGATTTCGGACCTTCATAATAGTATTTCTCAAATAACTTGTGAAATATATCAAATATTATGTCTGGTTTGATGTTTGATTGACCAACGATGATTCTCTAAAGTCTGCTGAAGATTCCTTAGTGGGGATGAAACTGATCAGTACAGACAGACATACTATGAGATGAGTAACTTTTTTAAAGCAATAAATTAAAAATACTCTATTATGACAATATCATATATAGAAATATTTTTGGGCCTCGAACTAGAATAAAACTCTAATCGAATATATATAATTATTATTTATTAAATAAAATAATTGATAAATTCGTCATTAAAATAATAAATAAATACAAAAAGGCGAGTACAAAATGAAATTTAACTATTCATGATTGAAGATAAATTTAAGTTCCCTTTTTTTATTATTTTTAACAATGCAAAAAGGAAGTTGTTATTTTTCTACTTCACATAATAAAAGTAGTTTTTAACTGTTTTTTTAATGAGGGTTTGGTGCAATGGGTAGTGTGTAAGACTGGAAATTCGTGGGTACCAAGTTCGGCTCCAGAAAAGTTAATTTTTTTTTTCATTTTTTTAATTATTTTTTTAAAAATGTTTTTGAAACACAAGTTTTAGAACTTTATTATAAATTTGTATTTTTGTTATCAACAAAGTTTCAGGTTCCTTTTTCATTTTGAAAAATTGAAAAAAAAAAATATTCTTCCAATATTTCTTCTCCATTTAATATATTAATAGTTGTAATACTTATTATTATAAATGTGAGTTTGGTGCGATGAGTAGTGTGTAATACTGGAAAGTCGAGGGTACCGAGTTCTTTCCTAGGAAATTCAAGTTTTGATTTTTATTTTTATACCCTCCACTCTAGTGATAGAGGGTATATATAAGTTTGTCATTCCGTTTGTAACACCTCGAAATATTGGTCTAGGACCCCATAAAGTATATATATTTATGATCCTCGATCGATTTAAGTCGATCTAGCGATGTTTGTCCGTCTGTCAGTCCGTCCGTAGAAAACACGCTAACTTTTGAAAGACTTTACAGAGACTACTGAAGTTTGGCATATATGTTTGTCATATATGCCAACCTTGGTCAGGTTGGTATTGCAATCCAGCCAAATCGGTCCAGTAATTCAAAAGTTATGAGCAAAAGAGTAAATTTCGGCAAGGGTGTTTCGCGAATTTACGAGGTAAAAAACACGATAACTTTCCAAAAACAATAATGGTACTACTGAAGCTTGGCATGTATCTTTGCCGTTCCCTGGGTCTGTTTGGTATTAAATTTCAGCTCAGTCGGTCCAGTGGTTCAAAAGTTATAAGCAAAACCCTGAATTTCAGATTAGGTTCATCTAAAATGCCACGTGTTTTAACAAGTTTTAAAAGCATTGGTGGTAACTAAACAATGCTTTTCAAACTTGTTTAATTTTAAAGCAATGCTTTTTAACTTGTTTAGTTTTAAAAGCATTGGTAACTTAAAAATTACACTCGAAAAAATTTTACACTCAAAAAAAATTTTACACTCAAAAAAAATTTAGTTTTTTTTTTACAAAAATGACGATATTTTGTGTACATACGTAAGTGGATTCACTCAGAAATATTTTTATAGCAAAAAAAAACATTACAATCGAAAAAAATTTTACACTCAAAAAAAAAATTAGAATTTTTTTTTTTTAATGACAAAAAATGAGTTTTTTACTCAAAATAAAATATTTCTAATCAAAATTATTAATTTTTTCACGTTAACAAATGTACTACCCTTTAAAAAATGCATTGTGGAGGGTATTCATAGATTCGGCAAAGTCGAATTTAACTTTTCTACTTGTTTTTTTTAATTTTTTAATATTTCTTCCAACAAATTTAAATTTTTGCAAAAGTCCAGAGAAAACATTTTTTGATTTTTCAGAAAAGAAAACTACGTTCAGTAGAATTCAGATTTTTTAAAACATACTTCTTAAACACATTTTTGATGAACAAGTTAGTGTTTCAATAATTTTAAGTACACCAAAAAAAAAAAAACGTGGGTATTCAATACTAAAAATTTTACTAATGAACTAATTTTTTAGTCCAAAATGATCTAGTGCAGGCGTTGGTAATCAATACTAAAATTTTTTACTAATATTATTCAAAACCAGTAAAAATTACTAATTTTATTACTTTGAAGATACTAAAAAACTACCGCACTACTGGTAATTAGTAACTTATTAGTAGATTTTGGTACCAAATCACTTACTAATATTTTTACTGCAGAATTATTTTGAGTGTACGTGTTATTTTCATATGTATTTTGTTTTACTGTCAACATTTTTCTTTTTTATTTTAAAGTACTTTTGCGATTGTCCGTTAACATTCTTATTTTTATACCCTCCAACTACAGTATGGGGGTATACTCACTTTGTCATTCCGTGTGTAACGCATCGAAATATCGGTCGGGGACCCCATAAAGTTTATTGATCAGTGATCGATTCTAAGATATTCTAGTTTGGCACAAATATGTCTTATTTTCCTAGGCAGGTTAAGTTCGGAAACTGGCAAAATCGGACCAGGGGGGGAAAAAGTTCCCCCTTGAAGAACTAAACCAACATCTAAAAAAATACACATTTTAACGTTTTTTTGTATTTTTGTTAAATAAATGAAAATTATCGCGATGGGAAGGTGCTCTCAACGTCCCCCACAGACCCCATCAACCCCTCCCCCCCCCAAAAAAAAAGAAACGCCCCTGACAAAATTTTGTTCTTGATTTTTTTTTACATTTTGGAGGGTATAAAAGATTCGGCACAGCCGAATTTAACACTCTCACTTGTTTTATATGTAAGCGTCACATGTAAAACTGACTCAAGCACCCTCCTCTACTTTTTAAGAATTTTTAGAAAAAGAAAACTTAAATTTACGGCTGCTTTTCATACGACGAACGCAAATTTTACATATATTTGTTGTTGTAATAATAACAAATCACATGAACATTTTGCATTCGCTTGTCTCATTCGTGTTATGAAAACTAGCACTTGTATTTTTAATTAATAATCAAGTCTTATAAAAACGGATTCTTACAATATAGGTTAAGACAGATCGGTTTCAGATCCTTTTTTGCCAAATCGTATTTTTTATACCCTCCAACTACAGTATGAGGGTATACTCACTTTGTCATTCCGTGTGTAACGCATCAAAATATCGGTCTAGGACCCCATAAAGTATATATATTTATGATCAGTGATCGATTCTAAGACATTCTAGCGATGTCCGTCCGTCCGTCCGTCTGTCCGTCTGTAGTTAACACGATGCAGTCCAAAATAAAAGAGCTAGACTCCCGACATTGGACACGAATATGTCTAATGTTCCTAGGCAGGTTAAGTTCGTAAAGGAGCAAAATCGGTCCAGGGGGAAAAAAGTTCCCCCTTGAGGAACTAAACCAACCTCTGAAAAATACCATATTTTTACATGATTTTCTTTGTTTTTGTTTAACAAATGCAACATTTTTATGCTACAAGAAGTTCAAAATCCTGCATTTGGACCCACAGAATTAAAAAATGTAGTTTTTTCGGTCCGCCCGCCCCCCCTTTTATGGGCGAGGAATATTTTTTTTTTTAAATAAACTTGTATTTTTTACAGCAAAAAGTATACGAATGAATTCTTAAATACATATTCGAGAAGAAATGCCCCCCCCAAAAAAAAAACGCCCCTGCATTTTTTTTTTTATTTATTTGCATGTTGGAGGGTATAACGATTCGGCACAGCCGAATTTAACACTCTCACTTGTTTTTTCTTAAAAAGGGTAATAATTTGGAAGGTTTTCGAAAGAAACAAAATTAACACAGCTTCAGTCTACAACAAGTATGTGGGTCAATTTAAAAAAAAAAACGTACACAACGATTTTTTTTTGCTTATTTTTAAAGTTTTTCCAATTCGCCTGTAAGAGTGACCAATTTATGTAGAAATTGGTGAAGCATCCGGTGGTACTTTTAGGCTCTCAAAAAAATCAATATTTTTTGATTTTTTTTAGGTTTTCTATGATTTCTATCTTGAGCGTCACACACAGTGTTGCCATATATCAAGATTTTTCATTTTTTGCAAGTTTTTTAAGGTGCTCAAAAGATTTTTTTTCTGAAAAAAAGATTTTTGGAAAGGTAAAAACAAAAAGTTAATTTCTAAATAAGCTCAAATTACCTTAGAAATATATATTTTTATAAATTTAGTATTATTTTTTTCATTCTACGCTATACTTTAACTTGTTTTTTATGTTAAAATTGAATTTAAAATACAATTTGGGATACTTTAAAATGATTTTAATACTTTTTTCAAAAAAAATAGTTTTTTTTTACAAAAAAAAAAATCGCTAAAAATGCAAAAATACTTGAAATTCAAGATTACTACGATGTTCTTTTGTTTCTCAAGATTGACTTTTGCGAAAATCACCTTTTCGATTACAAACACAAAATCACGTTTCACCTTGATTTTAAATTTTTTTTAAAAGGGACTAGTTACTTTAAAATTTTGAGATGAAAATATGTAAATTTTTGTTTAAAAAAGACTTGAACTTAAAGGTTACTTGCAAAGTAATAGGCTTGTAACAATGTATTAAAAAAAAAAAACTGCAATTATAAACGTTTTAAGGATAAAAACTAAGTGTGACGCTCAAAATATATTGTGACGATCAAGAGATTTTGTTGCACGTAAACAAGAAATAATGCCAAATTTAAAGTTTAACGAAAAAAAAGTTTATTCTTTTACAAAAATTAATATAAAAAAACCAAAAATTCTTCAAAAAACAAAAATTTTCATACAAAAAAAATTTCATACAAAAAAAATTTTCATACACTTTTTTTCATTGTTTTTTTTTTCTTTTTTACCTAAAATAGTAGTGTTAAGTGCGGCGACACAAAAAATGTGTTTTTTTCAAGGATGGGTACCAATTCGATAAAAGTATTGGTATTGGTATTGGTTTTTAAAATTATATTAGTATTGGTATAGGTATTGGTTTTCATTTTTTGTTGAATTGGTATAGGTTTCGGTATTGGTTTTGGATTATTTAGGTATTGGGTATTGGTATTGGTTTTAGCCTCGAATCGGTATCGGTTTTTAATAAGTATTGGTATTTATCTTATATCGGTTTTGATATTTGTATGCAAAAGGTTTTGTCGTTAATATTAATTAATTTAAAGTAAGTCGTCCTTCTGTCCTCCCCACAGTGCACACTGGGGCGAGATAGTAGGTTTTTTGGCCAAAATTCTCTACAGGTCGTAAATGTTAACCGATTTTTTTGAAATTCAGAATATAAGCCTATATTAAGGTAATAAATAAGTGCCTTGAAAGTTTTTGAAATCGGACCTACAAGGAAACTATTTCAGGGTGGACACTTCATTTTTAATAAAATTTACAGATGTTGTAGATGAAACAAATGAAGAGAAACTTGCCTTTTGTTTATGTATTTGAATTAGAGATGGTCTGTGGTCCCGTAATTTGCGTGACTCAAAAAATCACGTGATTCAGGCGTGAGCGATTTTTATTTAAATCACGTGATTATAGAGTGATTTTCATTTAAATTAAGTACTATATTAGGGTAATAAATAAGTGACTTGAAACTTTTTGAAATCGGACCTACAAGGAAACTATTTCAGGGTGGACACTTAATTTTTAACAAAATTTACAGATGTTATAGATGAATCAAATGAAGAGACACTTGCCTTTTGTTTAAGTATTTGAATTGGAGATGGTCTCTGGTCCCGTGATTCACGCGTAAGCGTGAGTGATTTTCATTTAAAAAATTTGGTTATAGAGTGATTTTCATTTAAGTCAAGTGACTATATTAAGGTAATAAATACGTGCCTTGAAACTTTTTGGATTCAGACCTACAAGGAAACTTTTTCAAGGGTGGACACTTCATTTTAAATAAAATTTACAGATGTTATAGATTAAACAAATGAAAAGATACCTGTCTCTTGTTTATGTATTTGAATTGGAGATGGTCGCTGGTCCCGTGATTTGCGTGACTCAAAAAAGTGATTTTCATTTAAATCACGTGATTGTGAGTTGAAAAATTCTGAGTGAGTGTCTAGAGAGTGAGTTGAATTTTTTCGTGAGGGATGTTTTTTTTTTTGAAAAACCCCTTTTAAAAAAAAAATATTTTTTAGCAGTATTTGCATTCAGAATTAAGTCAAACTTTAAACTAAATAGTACATGCTTAACCATTTTGGACAAAGATTAGTAAAATTAGCACCGGCTGATCTCAAAACTCTTGTAAAAAAAATTTTAATGTTCCGTTATTCCAGAAAAGCCTGTATTTCAACTTTTTATGCAATTTTAATATTTGGATTTATTTGCTATTTTATTAATTTATTTCGTTATTTTCAAAATAAATAGTTTCAAAATGTTTCAATTAGTGGAATTTGAAAATAAATTAAATCTAAAAAAAATTATTATTAATTATTAAAAAAATTAAAAGCCTAAACTAAAAAAAAATGCAAATTTTTCGTTTTTGTTTGAAACAATTTCTGTGCTGATGCACATTGCATTTAATGCACATATAAATTCCGGTGGTCAAGGGGAGATATTTTTTAATTGCAGAAAGATGAGACTTAACATTTGTAACAAAATATACCTGAATTTCATCCTTTTCATACATAAATATTTTTTTGAAAAAGGTGATCGAAATGGGTTATCATGCAGGGAGCCCTTTTTCGATTTTAGATCTTTTGCCAATTGCGATTACACGGGTCAATTTTTTTCTTATATGGGGTTCACACTTGCGACCTTAAACAAGTTGTTTAACAAAACACCAGTAACAGAATAAAAACGTAATGGATACAGCAAAAATAATTTTTTAAACACGTAGCCCTTAAACTCTCAAAAATAGCAAATGTGGACTCCACATTATGCGTTCTTAAATTCTAATATAATATTCTAATATAATATTGTAACGTCTGCTTGATTAAAATTTTGGAATTTCCAAAAAAGGACATTAGTATTTTTTTTACAACGCAAAGAAGAGTGCAGTGACATTCAATGTACATATGCATATCAAATATTAACAATGTTTGCAAAAGAAAAAAATTCATCACAGAAAAGGTCAACATTTTTTAAGATCTACTTTTATTAGGGGTCATAAAAACCGTGACAAAAATATTTATTTTATGTTTTTATGGCTTTTAAAATTCAAGTAGCTAACTCCGTTTTGTTATGTGACATTGCATGCAAACGATTACTGATCGATGTAACATCTTTTGCAATTCGTTAGTCAGGTAAAACCTAATAATGTGATGGAAAGAAAATGTTTGACGTCACAATTAAAACAAACGAAAATAAGAATACAAAAAACCGAAACAAAACCGATACGAAAGTAGAAAAAAATGAATTGGTATTGGTTTTTTATTGGTATTGGTTTTGAAGAATAAAAGTATTGGTTTTTAATTGGTATTGGTACTGGGGAATCGGTATTGGTTTTTTATCGGTATTGGTATCGCACAAATAAAGGTATTGGTTTTTAATTGGTATTGGTTTTCAATTTGAATTGGTATTAACGGGTATTGGTATCGAAAAGGTATTGGTACCCATCATTGGTTTTTTTTTTAAATTGACCCATATATCAAAAGTGATGCTCATGAAATGTTTGCCTATTTTGGTTTTTTCGTAGGTAATTTATTTCTCAAATTCACAAATTATAAAAAAATGAGTTGAAACCAGGTAAACAATGATTGTCAACTTCAATTTTGTACATATAATATATTCACTTTTAAAAAAATTTGGGTGACGTTCATAAAATTTTATCGCGCCCTTACCGTGGTGTTCACAAAAACTACGCAAATGCACACTTTTTAATAGATTTTTTTCACTTTTGTAATAATTAAACTTTGTACTTTTCTTACGTTATTTACTTCATTTAAATGCAAATTGAAAACTAGTAATATTACTTGAATTATAAAAAAGTGACGCTCAATGCAATTTGTGGCGACAACTTTTCTTTGCAACGCCAAATTCGCACTAATTAAGTTTTGACGACTATAACTAATCAAAACACAAGAAAGAAACGCAATAATTCGAAAACTGTTATTAAATGTTGCATATTTACTTTTTTATTGATTTTATTTTATTTTGTTTACTAAAAATTCTAACGGGGGACACATGCTTTTGTATGGAAGGAGTCAGAGGGAGAAACAAAACACCATTCTGAATAAACAAAAAAACAAACATAAAAATTTGAGAATTACGTTTTTTGTTACATATTCCTCGCAGTGAAGCAAGCCAGTCGGCGCGGCTGACGGCTGAGTCGCTAAGCCGATATTTTTCCACGAGCGGCTCAAACTTCAGCCGATTTTGCCGGTTTTGAAATTAAAAAGAGCATAATCCGCAATTTTGTTCCATTTGGATATTAAAATTTCTAATAGTCAAATTGGAATTCAAAAAACCCAATTAAAATATAGAAATCACAACTGAAATTAAAAAGTTCGCATTCTCAGAAAAACTAATTGAGAATTACAATTCTGAATGACTATTGGCCTTTTCCAAATTCAAATGAAATTTCTAAGTTTCAATACTTTTTATCTAGATTTCATTTGCCTTTTATGAATTTCAACTAAACTTTTCTCAAATTTAATTGCGATTGCTGAATTTTAATTGTCTGTTTTATTTGTGTTTTATATTGTTGGACGTTATCTATCTATATATATAAAAGAGTGTGGTGACTGACTGACTGACTGATTGGCAATAATCATCGCCCAGCCCAAACCGCTGAAGCTAGAGACTTGAAATTTGGAATGTAGGTTCGGCTCCCGACAAAACCACCCACTAAGAAGGGATTTTTGGAAATTCCGATTCTAAGGGGGGCAAAAGGGGGAAAATAGGGCCCTTTGGGGGATTTTGTATCTTTTGAACTAATAGTCCTAGAAACTTCAAATTTGAACTCTAGGATCCTCTCGCGGAAATAAAATTTCGGAAAAAATATTTTTGGAAAATTCCGCCTCCAGGGGGGGGGGGGGAAAGGGGAAATAGGGCAAATTGGTACATATTTTATATTCTAAACAAATGGTCCCAGAAACTTGAAATTTGAAGTCTAGGACCCTCTCGCGGAAATAACATTTTGGAAAAAGTAATATTTTGAAAATTCCGTTTCTAAGGTGGGGGGAGGGGGAAAATAGGGCAAGTTGATACATTTTTTATCTTCTGAACTAATGGTCCAACAATCTTGCAATTTTGAATATAGGATACTTTCGCGGAAATAACATTTTGAAAAAAGTACTTTTTTGGAAATTCCTGTTTTAAGGGGGACAAAAAGGGGGAAAATAGGGCAATTTGGTGAATTTTGAACTAATGGTCCTAGAAACTAGATATTTGAACTATAGTATCCTCTCGGGGAAAAAACATTTTTTTACTAAAATTTTTTCGCTCAAAATTTTTTTTCACTCAAAATTTTTTTTCACTCAAATTTTTTTTTTTTTACAAATTTTTTTCACTAAAATTTTTTTTTTTACTCAAAATTTTTTTTCACTCAAAATTTTTTTTTACTCAAAATTTTTTTTCACTCAAAAATTTTTTTCACTCAAAAATTTTTTTTTACTCAAAATTTTTTTTCACTAAAAAATTTTTTTTTACAAATTTTTTTTCACTCAAATTTTTTTTCACTCAAAATTTTTTTTTACTGAAAATTTTTTTTCACTCAAAAATTTTTTTTTACTCAAAATTTTTTTTCACTCAAAAATTTTTTTTACAATTTTTTTTTTCACTCAAAATTATTTTTTTTTTTTTGGGAAATATTACGAGTTTGAACATTTTCTATATTGTGAACTAATAGTCCCAGAAACCTGAAATTTGGACTATAGGATCCTCTCGCGGAAATAATATTCTGAAGAAAGTACTTTTTTAAAAAGGCACTTCTAAGAAGGTAAAAAGGGGGAAAATTGGGCAATTTGGTACATTTTCTTTTCTCTGACCTAATGGTCCTAGAAACTTAAAGTTTGGACTATAAGATCCTCGCGCGGAAAAAACATTCCGAAACAAAGTTTTTTTTCAATTCCGCTTCTAGGGTGGTAAAAAGGGGGATAATAGGACAATTTGGTACACTTTGTATGTTCTGAACTAATTTTCCCAGAAACTTAAAAATTTTGACTATGGGCTCATTCGCGGAAATAACATTGTGAAGAAAGTTCTATTTTGAAAATTTCGCTTCTAAGGGGGAAAAAGGGGAAAGTAGGGTAATTTTGTGTCTGCTGAACTAATGGTCGTAGATCCTTGAAATTTGGGCTGTACGATCCTCTCGCGAAAATAACTTTCTGAAAGAATTACTTTTTGTAAATTCCGGTTTGTATCTGCTAAACAAATAGGACTGCACGATCCTCTAGCGTGGACTGTACGATCCTCTCGCGGAAATAACATTCTGAAAAAAGTACTTTTTTGAAAATTCCGCTTTAAAGGGGGAAAAAAGAGGAAGGTAGGGCAATTTTGTATCTGCTGAAAATATGGTCCTAGATACTTGAAATTTGGAGTGAAATAACATTCTAAAGGAAGTACTTTTTCAAAATTCTGGGGGGAAATCGGGAAAGTAGGGCAATTTTGAATCTGCTGAACTAATGGTCCTAGATACTTGAAATTTGAACTGTACAATCCTCTCGCGGAAATAATATTCTAAAGGAAGTACTTTTCGAAAATTCCGGGGGAAAAAGGGGGTGAGTGGGGTAATTTTGAATCTGCTGAGCTCATGGTCCTAGATACTTGAAATTTCAACCGTACGATCCTCTCGCGGAAATACTATTGCTAAAGAAAAACTTTTTTTAAAAATTACGCTTCTACGGGGAAAAAGGGGGAAAGTAGGGCAGTTTTGTATCTGCTGAACTAATGGTCCTAGATACTTAAAATTTGAACTGAAACATTCCTATCCCGAAAATAACATTCTAAAAGAAGTACATTTTTGAAAGTTCGTTTTTAAAGGGGGGAAAATGGTAAAAGAAGGGCAATTTCGTATCTGCTAAACGAACGGTCCCAAAAAATTGAAATTTTAACTCTACTCTCGCGGAAAAAACATTTTGTAAAAAGTAATATTTAGAAAAATCCTTTTATAAGGTTGGGGATGGTGGGTAGAAGGGGTTTAATAGGGCAATTTTGTATCTTCTGAACAGGCGTACGGACATAGCGCCCAAGGTCTTATCGCCCAAAACCGTAAATGACATATCGCCCACGCTGCGACATATAGCCCAAAATGTTAGGTCTAAAAATGTTATTTCTCCCAAAACAAAATTGTCAAAAAACCCAAGATATTTTTTTTTGGCGAAATGTTGAAATTACGACTTCTATGATTTGTTTTATTGTAATAAAGGTTTTATGCGTAGCCGGCCTTTGGCCGGGCTTAGGGATTACATACTCCATGCATTAAACCCACCCTCTCTGCAAACCAAAGCTATTTTCGTTATCAGGCCTTTTTGAGGCATAACAAATTTGGTAAAGGACTGCTACCCTAGAAAACTTTACTTTGCGGAGAGGGTGGGTTTAATGCATGGATTTTGTAATCCCTGAGCCCGGCCGAAGGCCGGCTACGCATAAAAACTTTAAAATATTGTGTTAAAAAATAACAATTTTGGTGAGTTTTATGATTAATATTTTTTTGGGTGATATGACATTTTATATATATAACATTTTGATATTTTGGTAATATCACATTTTTGATAATTTATATAAATTTAAAGAAAATGTTAAAATACCCAAAAATAATGGCCATATCGTCCAAAAAATTTTGCAACAACAACTAACACACACTTTTTTTGGGTGGAATGACTTTTTTAAATTGGGCGATATGCACTTGGGCGCTATGTCCGTACGCCTTCTGAACAAACTTGAAATTTTGAATCTGGATGCTCTTGCGGAAATTATTTTTTGAAAAATATATTTTTTTGAGAATTTTGGTTTTAAGGAGGCCCAAAAGGGGGAAAATAGGGCAATTTGCTAAACTTTAAATTAATGGTCTTAGAAACATGACATTGGGAATATGGGATCATATCGAGGCAATAACATTCTAAAAGAAGTACTTTTTTGAAAATTTGAACATTCGGAAAGGAATACCTTTTTAAAAATTCCTCTTTTAAGGGGAAAAAGAGGGGAAAATAGAGCAATTTTGAATCTGCTGAACTCATGGTCCTAGATACTTGAAAATTGACTGTACGATCCTCCCGCGGAAATAACATTCGGAAAGAAATACTTTTTTAAAAATTCTTCTTTAAGGGGGAAAAAGGGAGAAAGTAGGCCAATTTTGTATCTGCTGAGCAAATAGTCCTAGAAACTTGAAAATTGGACTGCACAATCCTCTCGCAGAAATAAAATTCGAATGGAGGACTTTTTGGAAAATTCCGCCTCTAAGAGGGAAAAGGGGGAAAGTTGGCAATTTTGTATATGCTGAACTAATGGTCCGGGAGACTTGAAATTTGGACTGTACGATCTTTTCGCGAAAATAACATTCTGAAAGAAGTACTTTTTTAAATATTCCGATTTTGAGTGGGAAAAAGGGGAAAAGTAGGGTAATTTTATATCTGCTGAAATAATGGTCCTATATACTGGAAATTTGGACTGTACGATCCTCTCGCGGAAATAACATTCTCAAGGAAGTACTTTTTGGAAAACTCTACTTTTAAGGGGGGAAAAAGGGGAAGGTAGGGCAATTTTGTATCTGCTGAACTAATGGTCCTTGATACTTAAAATTTAACTGTACGATCCTCTTGCGGATATAACATTCTAAAAGAAGTACTTTTTTTTTAAATTCTGCTTCTACGGGGGGAAAAGGGAGAAAGTAGGGCAATTTTGAATCTGCTTAACTAATAGTCCTACATACTTGAAGTTTGGACTGTACGATCCTCTCGCGGAAAGAACATTCTAGAAGAAGTACTTTTTTGAAAGTTCTCCTTCTAAAGGGGGAAAAGGTGGAAAGTAGGCAAATTCTGTATCTGCTGAACTAATGATCCTAGATACTAAAAATTTTAACTGTACGATCCTCTTGCGGAAAAAGTACTTATTGTGGAAAGTTCCGCTTCTAAGGGGGAAAAGGCGGAAAGTAGGGCAATTTTGTATCTGCTGAACTAATGGTCCTAGATACTTGAAATTTAGACTGCACGATCCTCTCTCTTGGAATTAAAATTCTGAAAGAAGTCCTTTTTTTTGAAAATTCCGATTTCAAGGGGGAAAACGGGGAAGGTAGGGCAATTTTGTATCGGCTGAACTAATGGTTCTAGATACTTGAAATTTGGCTGAACGATCCTCTCGCGGAAATAACATTCTTAAGAAAGTACTTTTCAAAATTCTGGGGAAAAGGAGGAAAGAAGGGCAATTTTGAATCTGCTGAACTATTGGTCCTAGATTCTTAAAGATTACTAAAAGAACTTTTTTAAAAATTCCACTTCTAAGGGGGAAAGTAGGGCTCTTTGGGGGATTTTGTATCTTTTGAACTAATAGCTTTAGAAACTTGAAATTTGGACTCTATAATCCTCTCGCGAAAAAAAAACTAAAAAATATTTTTTTGAAAATTCCACCTCCAAGGTGGAGAAAATTGGTACATTTTTTATCTTCTGGACAAATGGTCCCAGAAACTTGAAATTTGGACTCTAGGATCCTCTCGCAGAATTAACATGCGGAAAACAAAATTTTTTGAAAATTCCGCCTCCAAGGGTGGGAAAATAGGGAAAATCGGTGAATTTTTTATCTTCTGAACAAATGGTCCCAGAAATGTGAAGTTTGGTCCTTAGGATCCTCTCGCGTAAACAACATTCCGAAAAAAATATTGTTTGAAAAATTCCTCCTCCACGGAGGGAAAGGGGGGGGGGGAATAGGGAAAATCGGTACATTATTTATCTTTTAAACAAATGGTTCCAGAAACTTGAAATTTGAACTCTAGGATCATCTCGCAAAAAAAACATCTTGAAAAAAGTAGAAGGGGGAAATAGGGCAATTTTGTATCTTCTGAACTAAAACTTTAAGTTTTGATCCTCTCGCGGAAATAATTTTTTGAAAAATACACTTTTTGAAAATTTTTGTTTTAAGGAGGGCCAAGAGGGGCAAAATAGGGCAATTTGGTAAATTTTAAGCTAATGGTCTTAAAAACATGACATTTGCAATATAGGATCATCTCGCGGAATAACATATTGAAAGAAGTACTTTTTTGAAAATTACTTTTTAAAGGGGGAAAGAAGGGCAATTTTTTTGCTGAACTAATGGTCCAAGATACTTGAATTTTGGCGAAAAAGGGAGAATGTAGAGATACTTAAAATTGGTACTTTACGATCCACTCGCGGAAATTACGTTCTGGGAAAATAAATTTTTGAATTTTCGCTTCAATTTGGTACATATTGTTCCTTATGCACTAATGTTCATTGAAACTTAAAGTTTGAACTATGGGATCGTTTCGCCAAAATAAAATTTTTTGCAACTTTAAATCTACTCAAAATATAATATTTTAAAGGTCGAAACTAACAATTTTTATGTTTAATTAAAAATGAATAAGAATTTGAAGTAATAAAGTTGTTTTTTTACAGCTAACCGGTAACGAAGTACCGGGCGAGTTAGCTAGTATTTTATAATTTAGTAGGTATATTAGTTTGGTTTGAGTCATTATTTCTGAGAAATAATAAGCAGGGAAACCAAAAATATGCTCTAAAAACACGTTTTATGCGCTTAAAAAATGCCCTTAACAATGGAAAATATGCACCAAAAACAATAAAAATCTGCTCTTAAAAAAATTCGTTCCCCTATTGTGCGATGTTTTTTACAAATTGTCAAAGAATAGACCCAAAAAATACCGCTATGTGGGAGAGTTAGTGGGTTAATATGTTCCACAAGAATATTTTCCTTAATATTTTCTACAAAGTTGCTGAATATTACCTACACTTAGATCTAAAAAAAAATAGTTTTATATACCGAATCTATCGTCACCGTAATTTTAGAAAAAGTTAGAAATTGTTGTTCAATGTAATTTTTTCTTCTAGCAGAACATCCAGACATTTCAAACTGACAAGAAAACAAAACCAAAACAAACATTTCAATACACTTACAAAAATTTAAAAAAATTTAAAAATAAGTTATGGTTTCTGTAAAGAGAGTTGCTATAAAAAAAATTAAAAAAATTTTCTAAAAATTTAAAAAATGCTCCAAAAATTTAAAAAAATATGCTTTTAAGGTTAAAATACAGGCTAATACAGACTCGACATAAGTGACAGGTGTCAAAAAAGTATTCTTTAACCATATGGTTAATATTTTCAAACTTTTCTACGAATTAGGTTAGAAAGAGAAAACTGATGTAACGCGCAATAACAAAAATTGATGCCAGATCGGTTTTTGTTGTTTCACTCACTCCTAAGTCGTAGAAAGTGTTGCCATGTTAGCGTAAAACGGACTAAAAACCGCTCTGTTTTCTCCTAAAATAGCTTAAATTCCCCCCATTTTTTCTTGCAAAACTCTACCACAGACTAAATACACACTCGACAGTAGAGTTTTATAAGAAAAAATGGGGAAAACTAAGCGATTTTAGAAGAAAACACAGCGGTTTTTAGTCCGTTTTACGCTAACATGGCAACACTTTCTACGACTTAGGAGTGAGTGAAACAACAAAAACCGATCTGGTATCCATTTTTCTTATGGCGCGATATATTAGTTTTCTTTTTCTAACCTAATTCGTAGAATAATTTGAAAATATTAACCATATGGTTAAAGAATACTTTTTTGACACCTGTCACTTATGTCGAGTCTGTATTAGTCTGTGACTCTACTGTCGAGTCTGTATATAGTCTGTGGTTAAAATATGCAAAAATATGCTATGAAGCAGGGGAATCTATCGTCACCGTAATTTTGGAAAAAGTTTGAAATTGTTGTTCAATGTATTTTTTTTCTTCTAGCAGAACATCCAGACATTTCAAACTGACGAGAAAACAAAACCAAAACAAACATTCCAATACACTTACAAAAATTTTAAAAATAAGAGTTGTTATAAAAAAAAAATGGAAAAAAACGTTCTATAAATTGAAAAAATGCTCCAAAAATTTTAAAAAATATGCTCTTAAGGTTAAAATATGCAAAAATATGCAAAAATATGCTCTAACAAATCGATGCCAGATTTCTTAAAATCTTCTAAAACGGATAAATACTGTACCCATTAATCAGTACAATGCGCAGGAAAAAACATGATAATGCATATTTTTGGTTTCCCTAATAATAACACTTGTTAAAAAAAAAAAATAATTAAAAAATTTTGCGATCCACGGCATTTTGCATTTATTTTCCATATAAAATCTTACGCTAAATCCGAAAATTTTTTAATATTTGAACAGTTTATGTAAAAGTTATTCATATTTTTTTATTCAAATTCCCAACAAAATTACCTAACTTTTACAAGAAATCCGGAATCGGTACGATCACCGATACCATCAGGACATTATAAGGAAGTTCAAAATATTCTTTTTATAGTTATATCCTTATAAGTATCCGAATTTTTCATGTTCAAAACAGATGTGTAAAGTAGACACTCCAATAAAAAGAACCTGGGGAAAAATCTAAAATTCATTAAATCCTGAAATATTTGCAAAAGAAGTCAAAGTTTTGAACCAAATTTGGATAATTTTTTTCATACATTAAAGTACCAATTTTTATGATTTTTTTTTGGTAAAATTAAAAAAAAAAAAGATTAAAACACATTTCCTAAAAATGTTTGCCTCCTAAAAACAAATCTGACACCAGAAAAATTGGATCAAATCGCCTTCTCGAGATGTAGCCATTTTTAATTTTTGTGGACCAAGTTCAAATAAATAAAAATATGAATAACATACACTTTTTCACTATTAAAAAATTTTTTGTTTTGTGGGCTTAGTCCACAAAAAATGGAAATGCCTATATCTCGAGAAGGCAATTGTATACAACTTTTCTGATGACAGATTCGTGTTTAGGAGGCCAAAATACCTTAGAAAATGTATCCAATATGTCTGTGCAAAACCATGTAGAGTAGTGTTAATGTTTATATATTTTTAGCGAAAATATTAGTTAACTTTATTTTTTTTTAAATACTTTTTTTGTGATTTCTTATTATATGTACATTAGACTGGCATTTTTCTGTATAGCAAAATTTTTTCTTCTTCGATATTCAAAGTCCGGGCATTTTTTTTATTCTACTAGGCCTAAAGCTCGTGTGGTACCAATTTGAGGTCAATCGCATTAAATTAACCCGTGGCGCACCGCGGTCAAAGTTTTGGATTTTTGAAAAATTTAAAAAAAAATAATTTTAAAAAATTTTATCTTTCGACACATCACATTTGTTAATTTCGATGCGCTGAGCACGAATATCAAAAAAAAAAATAAAATCGCTCGATCGGTTTTCGAGATATCGCTATTTGAAATTCGCAAAAAATTACGGGTTTTTCCTACGTTCAAGAAATTTAAAAAAAAAAAGTCTCAAAATTTCATTCCGCCGACTTTTTGTAGAGCTTGAGACAATCTTTCATTTAAAACTAATTTGAGCCAAATTCGATCAAAGTTTTGGACTTTTGGAAAATTTCCACCAAAATTTTGGATTTTTGAAAATGAAAAAATAATTGTCTTGCGATACATTATTTTTATTGATTTTAGAATGCTGAATACGAATATCAAAAATTTTATAAAATCGGTAGAACGGTTTTCGAGATATCGCCATTTAAAATTTGTCAAAAAATTGCAAAATGGGGGTTTTTTCCTACGTTTAAGAATTTTTAAAAAAAAAAATCCAAAAATTTCTTTATTTAAACCCTTTTATATAGCTTTATGCAATCTTTCATTTAAGCTTAATTGGAGCCAAATCCGATCATTTTAACCCGTGGCACCCTTCGATCAAAGTTTAGGGTTTTTGGTAAAAAGTTTCTAAAAAGCCAAAATTTTGATTGATGGGCACCACGGCTTAAAACGATCGGATTTGGCTCAAATTAGTTTTAAATGAAGGATTGCCTCAAGCTCTACAAAAGGGTTGACGGAATGAAATTTTGAGACTTTTTTAAAAAATTTATTGAACGTAGGAAAAAACCGCCATTTTTTACAAAATTGAAATGGCGATATCTCCAAAATCGATCGAGCGATTTTAATTTTTTTTTTATTTGTGCTCAGCTCATCGAAATTAACAAATGTGATGTGTCGAAAGATAATTTTTTTTTTAATTTTATTTTTAAATTTTTTTCAAAAATCCAAAACTTTGACCGCCGGGCGCCACGGGTTAATTTAATCCGATTGACCTCAAATTTGTGCCCAGAGACCATAACAGTAATGAGATTTATTGAAAAAAGTCAAATTTAACTGTTCAAAAATATTTGTTCAAATAAAAACTAAAAATAACAGTTTGAAATGATTTATATAAATATCTGTTCAAAATAACAGAAATAAAAAACTTTTATTTTTTATAACTGTTATTAAAAACTCTTTGAGCCTTAAAAAACTCGAGTTATTAAAGTAAAACAACAATAAACGCATGCAGAAGTATCCTATTGATCGCCAATACTTCAATCATTATTGAAAGATATCCCAGCAGAAATAAATCGAGATTTTGGCGACACAGCATCTGTTTATAGCATACCGTAGCGCATCCAAAGAGCGCTCTTAGGGATGCAGTAAAAGGAAGGGGAAAAAAATTTAATTTTTTTTTAAGATTTTTTATATAAAACTTATAATGTGTAATTATTTTTTGATAAAATTTCACACTTGCTTTCCTTTTTAATATTTTTAACACTTTTTGAATAAAAAAGCATGAGTTTTAGACAAAGACACATGATATGACTGCATCATTATTGCGCATTAATCAGCGCCGCAAAGAGCGCTTCAATCATAGCATCTTTGACCGCTGTTCCCAAAAAAAATCCCATAAAAAATGTGAAAATGAAAATTTCCGATATTTTTTTGATGTTCACTTCCAATTTTTTTTTTTTCATCACGAAAAAACAGAAAAACTAAGATACATTTGTTATAACTTCTTTTGAATATTTTTTCATTTATTGGTAAATTTTTTTTTTTATACCCTCCACTTAGTGATAGAGGGTATATATAAGTTTGTCATTCCGTTTGTAACTCATCGAAATATCGGTCTGGGACCCCATAAAGTATATATATTCATGATCCCCGATCGATTTTAAGACATTCTAGCTCTGTCCGTCTGTCTGTGGAAATGGTGATCACGACCAAAATACTACACGGATATGACTGAAACTTAACATATTTATTGGAAGTTATCCTGAGAAGTTTGGTATTGCATTTGAGCAATATCGGTTCAGCGGTTCAAAAGTTATGAACGAAAATGTAAAGACACCTCAAAAATTTTAGTACATTCAACATAACCTAAAAATACAAAATGCTTTAATTCGGCTTCTGGTTGACATATGTGAACATAATTGAACACCAAACGGTGTTTAAACAAGTACGAACATATTTTTGACAAAAAAAGAAATAAATCGCGGATTTTTTTTTTACCAACATTTTTTTTTCGCGGATATTTTTTTTAAAATTTTTTTTTAAGTAATTTCCTTTTAAAAAAAGTTTTTTGGAATAATCTTTTTGAAATTGTGGAGGGTATCACTACATTCGGCAAGGCCGAATTTAACTTTTTTACTTGTTTTATCTCATTTTTACATTTTAATTTTAGAACTTTAATTTTAGAAAATACAAATTTTATTACAAAAAATGTCCAATCATATATTAGAAACTCCAATTATATTTAAAAAAATTCCAAATATAACTCAAAAATTTTAAATTATATTTCAAAAATTTCCATTGATAGTTCAAAAATTTCCAACTTTATTTTAGAAATTTCAATTTATATTTACAGAAATTTCAATTAATATTTTAGAAATTTCAAATTGTATTTAAGAAAATTTCTAAATGCTTTTCAGAAGATTACATTTGCATTTAAATATTTCCATTTGGATTTCAAAATCTTATAATCGCTATTATGAAAATTCCATTGAAATAAAAAAAAAATCCATGTGTCCCAGCAAAACTTTGGTAATGGGTAGTGATTATATAACACATTACCAGGTAATGTATATACCTTATTTGAAGCATTATTTTAGGATGTCTTACCAAACATTTGTTCCACAAAGTATTATTTTAAAGTGAAAAATAATGCATTACTAATAATTTGCTACGTAATGCATGATTATTGGAAAAATGTATTTCACATTTGGGTAATTCCAAAAATTTTCGCCCCACTGTTCGGAAACATGCCTTTGGACGCCACTGAGAATTTGGCTCATGGATATCCACGTTTATATGAGATATGTTGCATTTTTGGATTTTCAAAATTTGCTGTAGTTTTCAAATTATCGCTGGTCAAAGTTCGACTTTTTTAGCAAAAGTCAGAAAAATACATGACGTTTAACGTGCTCTAACTTTTTAAATAGTAATCCGATTATCACAAGTAATGGCTCATATGAAAGCTTAATTCTTCTTCTTTTAGGAAATATTTTCAAAAGCATATGGTTTTTTTACAGAAGTGTTGCAAAAATTGAAAAACATTTTTTTTTTGCGAATATTTAAAAAAACACATCTTCGATTTTTTTTCAAAAAAGTTTGGTGATAAGCAATACTGTTTTGTACAACATATCCAAAATTCAGAGTGGGATCCCAATGGGATCAAAAAATATTCTGGTTTTAGTACGAAGTTCTTAAATTTTACCTTAGAAAATTAAAATTTTATGTTTCTTCAATAAAAAAATTTAAATTTTCAAAGAAAATTATACTATTAAAATTTTGAAAAACATTCAAAACATTAGAAATTTAAATTTTCTAAGGGAAAAATATGAGAACCTCGTACTTAAAATAGAATAGTTTTTGATCCCATGGAGATCCCACTCTGAATTTTGAATATGTTTTACAAAACATTGTTATTTTTCACCAGAATTTTTTTAAAAAAAATCGAAGATGTGTTTTTTTAAATATTCGAAAAGAAAAAATGTTTTTGCATTTTTGCATAATTTCTGTAAAAAAAAAACTGTGTTATTTTAGAAATATTTTCTAAAAGAAGAACCCCAGCTTTCATATGAGCCTAAATTTGTGAAAATCGGGTCATTGGTTAAGAAGTTACAGCTCTTTAAACGTGATGTATTTTTCTTACTTTTGCTTAAAAAGTCAATCTTTGACCCGCCATAATTCGTTAAATACACCAAATGTAAAAAAACGATATATGGTACATACCCAGCAAAACTTAGATTACCAAATAAGGTAGAAAATAAGGTATATGATCTCTTATTTTATACATTGCAGCATTGATGATTTTAACAGGCGATGAGACTCAAAGTAATGCATCCACATTATCACATAGAATACCAGTAAGGTATAAAATAAGTAATAAATTTATAACGAAGAATACCAGTAAGGTGTAAAATATACGATATTTTATAGGTTACGAGTAAGGTATATAATATAGCATACCAGAACGTAATATATAAGGTGTTACGAGTAGTGAAAAAGTAATTTTGTATTAAATTTACTCACGTGATTGTAAGTGAGTGTTAGTAGATATAATATGCTAGTGAGTGTGTGTCGTTAGAAATTTCTTGTCGTGAGCCCATCTCTAGTTTAAACTTATGCATTTTTTTATAAAATAATAAAATCCTTTTATAAATAAAATTTAACAAAAAATTGGTCATAAAACAAAAACATATAATTATTTTTTATGTTATTGTAATGCATTATGCATTTAATTCTAAATAATGCATTATTTCAAACTTTTAAATAATACATAATGTAACCAAATATAAATCATCCATGATATAATGTTTAGAAATAATAAATATGAAATACATTTTTCCAATAATCATGCATTACGTAGCAAATTATTAGTAATGCATTATTTTTTACTTTAAAATAATACGTTGTGGAACAAATGTTTGGTAAGACATCCTAAAATAATGCTACAAATAAGGTATATACATTACCTGGTAATGTGTTATATAATCACTACCCATTACCAAAGTTTTGCTGGGTATATCATGTTTATGAGGGCTACCCAGCAAAACTTAGATTACCAAATAAGGTATAAAATAAGGTATAGGATCTCTTATTTTATACATTGCAGCATTGATGATTTTAACAGGCGATGAGACTCAAAGTAATGCATCCACATTATCACAAAGAATACCAGTAAGGTATAAAATAAGTCATAAATTTATAACGAAGAATACGAGTAAGGTGTAAAATATATGATATTTTATAGGTTACGAGTAAGGTATATAATAAAGCATACCAGAACGCAATATATAAGGTGTTACGAGTAGTGAAAAAGTAATTTTGTATTAAGTTTACTCACGTGATTGTAAATGAGTGTAAGTAGATAAAATATGCTCGTGAGTGTGTGTCGTTAGAAATTTCCTGTCGTGAGCCCATCTCTAGTTTAAACTTATGGATTTTTTATAAAATAATTATTTTTTATGTTATTGTAATGCATTATGCCTCCAATTATAAATAATGCATTATTTCAAACTTTCAAACAATACATAATGTAACCAAATATAAGTCATCCATGATTTAATGTTTAGAAATAATAAATATGAAATACATTTTATCAAATAATCATGCATTACGTAGCAAATTATTAGTAATACATTATTTTTCACTTGAAAATAATACATTGTGGAACAAATGTTTGGTAAGACATCATAAAATAATGCTACAAATAAGGTATATACATTACCTGGTAATGTGTTATATAATCACTACCCATTACCAAAGTTTTGCTGGGTATCTATGTGTCAAGGTTCAAATTAATCTGAGACACCATTTCCAAAAATGACTGAAATTTGAGCTAAATTTTCTGGAATAGCCCATTTATTATTTCTAAACATTATATCATGGATGATTTATATTTGGTTACATTATGTATTATTTGAAAGTTTGAAATAATGCATTATTTATAATTAAATGCATAATGCATTACAATAACATAAACAATAATTATTTTATAAAAAAATGCATAAGTTTAAACTAGAGATGGGCTCACGACAAGAAATTTCTAACGACACACACTCACTAGCATATTATATCTACTTACACTCACTTACAATCACGTGAGTAAATTTAATACAAAATTACTTTTTCACTACTCGTAACACCTTATATATTACGTTCTGGTATGCTATATTATATACCTTACTCGTAACCTATAAAATATCATATATTTTACACCTTACTGGTATTCTTCGTTATAAATTTATGACTTATTTTATACCTTACTGGTATTCTATGTGATAATGTGGATGCATTACTTTGAGTCTCATCGCCTGTTAAAATCATCAATGCTGCAATGTATAAAATAAGAGATCATATACCTTATTTTATACCTTATTTGGTAATCTAAGTTTTGCTGGGGTATTTTAAAAATTTCCAACTGTATTTCAAAAACTTCCGTTTGTATTTAAAAATTTTCTAAATTCTTTGCAGAATTCACTGCATCTTTAATCTGCTTAAATCAGCGCTAAAAAGATACATGAATTTGCAGCATCTTTATTCTGCTTAAATCAGCGCTCTTAAGACACGTGATTTCAGTGCATCTAAAGAGCGCTGTTTCTGTGTACCCAACTAGCGCTCTAAAGTGGGACATCGCCTTAGAGAATCATGCATGAATTCAGCGCAATTGGATGCGCTCCTTTACTCAAGTTCCCCTTCCAAAAGCTGCTGAACGTTCAGCAAAATTTCTGCTGGGTATAAACTTTGATCGATTTTTTTAAAAATAACTGTTAAAAATTATTTTAGATTGTTTGAACAAAAAGTATTTAATAACTGTTATTTTATACTGTTATTAGGGTTGCCAGAAATTTATTTCCATAAAGCGGGACAAACGCAAAAAAATTGCCAAAATGGCGGGATTTCAAAAATTTTGGCAGGACAAAATAATAGATTTTTATGCAGTTGAAGTCTCAGAGATGGAAAATCCTCAAGACGCATTGCTGGACCAAATTACTCCTTACAAGTGATTGTAATATATTGCTCAACTTTTGGCATCAGTTTTTAAAATTTTTTTTTTTTATATCGAAATTTTTTTTTTATCGAAATGCACTAAGATTGCTTTGGAAGTTGGTAGCCCAGTTTTTAGCCAAAAAATGTTTGGTTAGTTTTTTCCGTAAAGGATTCCAGTTGCGCATCGTTTTGAAAACTAGCATTCTCAAATTCGTAAGAAACCGAATTCGGGACGCAATAATACACATGCCATGGATAAATATGTCAATGCTTTCATATTATTGTTTAGTATAAAAAAAAAATGTGAATGTCGAAAAATTTGATTAATTATGGCGTTAACTTTTCAAAAACTTCATTTGAACTAAATTAAATTCAGCCAAACCCTATACGGATTGCCTAAAATCCAAACCATTGCGTAAAAATCGAATTGATTTTTATTTTTACTCAAATAGAAATTTTTTACAAAAGCAGAGCAACCCTGCCCATAAAAAAGCACAAGTGGCTTGTACAAATCTTTTTTGCGCTGGCAGTTTCTAAAAAAAGCGGGAATTTGGAATCCCGCGCGGGACGCGGGAAACGTCGACACAAAGCGGGACAATCCCGCCAAATGCGGGACGTCTGGCAACCCTAACTGTTATTGTAAAAATCAAAAAATAAAAGTTATTGCAAATTTAAACACGGGACATCTCTAGACGTCCTTTCATATATAAAATACTTACAAGGGAAGTATCTCAACCCTTATGAACCGATTTGCATGAAACGTAATATAAATGGGGCATTCCATGTGAAATCGGACACTTTGAAAAACTTTTTTTTTAGATTTTCCCAATTTGTTTACAGTTTTTAGTACCCTTCGAAAACTCCTTCGTGGTAAATTTTCAGATTTTTTTGATGACCCGTTCAAAAGATATCGCATTTTTAAAAATTGGTAGTTTGTTCCTTTACTCAAACTTCTTTTAATCATAACTTCTTCAATAATGGTCCAAATTTAAAATTTTTTTTTTTCAAAATTTTTGTTTTTTTACGTACTTTCTAAAAAAAAATCCCAAAAAATTCTTAAAAGCGCTCTAGTATGCGATTTTTAAGTTTTAAAATGTAAATCTCATTTTTGAAAATGTTTGTACTCTTCGAATTTTTTGAAATTTTTTTGTGTAAAACTTCTATTAATTCTACAAATTTTTTGCCCAGGAAGATCGTGGGATAACGATTATTACTATTTTTTCAAATTTTTTGAAAAAATTTTATTGTAATTTTTCAATCTTGAAATCATTTCTACTGCTCCAATGGTGCGTCATAGAGGGGTCCTTTATAAGACCGACCCCCATTAATTTTACGCCTTAACATTTCTTTGGAACAAACTAATACCCTATCTCCATTTTCTAAGGGGGCTCCCACACAAAACGATGTTTTTTAAAATTTGTTCCAACCGCTCTAACTACCCTAATAGTGCCCTTAGAGCAACAAAATGTATGACCGACCCACAATATTTTTTTAGTCCAAACATTTTCTCTGAACACACCTACCCTCTATTTTAACTGTTAAGGCGGTCCCCATAAAATTTTTTTTATTTTTTGTAAATTTATTTTATTTAATCAGCTTCTACCGGTATAATGGTGCGTCCGAGAGGGGTCATTATTGAGACCGACCCCCATTTAGTTTTACCCTACAACATTTTTTCAAAACACACCTACGCCCTATCTCCACTCCCTAAGTAGGCTCCCATACAAATAACAGTTGGAGCAAATTTTATAAAAATGTAATTTTGTATGGGAGCCTACTTAGGGAGTGGAGATAGGGCGTAGGTATGTTTTAAAAAAATGGTGTAGGGTAAAAATAAATGGGGGTCGGTCTCACTAATGACCCCTCTCGGACGCACCATTGGACCGGTAGAAGCTGATTAAATAAAACAAATTTACAAAAAATAAAAAAAATTGTATGGGGACCGCCTTAACAGTTAAAGATAGAGGGTAGGTGTGTTCAGAGAAAATGTTTGGACTAAAAAAATATTGTGGGTCGGTCATACATTTTGTTGCTCTAAGGGCTCTATTAGGGCAGTTAGAGCGGTTGGAACAAATTTTAAAAAATGTCGTTTTGTGTGGGAGCCCCCTTAGAAAATAGAGATAGGGTATTAGTTTGTTCCAAAGAAATGTTAAGACGTAAAAATTAATGGGGGTCGGTCTTATAAAGGACCCCTCTATGACGCACCATTGGAGCAGTAGAAATGATTTTAAGATTGAAAAATTACAATAAAATTTTTTCAAAAAATTTTTAAAAATAGTAATAATCGTTATCCCACGATCTTCCTGGGCAAAAAATTTGTAGAATTGATAGAAGTTTTACACAAAAAAATTTCAAAAAAATCGAAGAGTACAAACATTTTCAAAAATGAGATTTAAATTTTAAAACTTAAAAATCGCGTACGAGAGCGCTTTTAAGAATTTTTTGTGATTTTTTTTAGAAAGTACGTAAAAAAACAATTTTGAAAAAATTTTTTTGAAATTTGGACCATTATTGAAGAAGTTATGATTAAAAGAAGTTTGAGTAAAGGAACAAACTACCAATTTTTAAAAATTCGATATCTTTTGAACGGGTGATCCAAAAAATCTGAAAATTTACCACGAAGGAGTTTTCGAAGGGTACTAAAAACTGTAAACAAATTGGGAAAATCTAAAAAAAAAGTTTTTCAAAGTGTCCGATTTCACATGGAATGCCCCATATATAAAAGAGACAATTCTAAGTTGGGGTGTCTCGGCTTATCGGCCATATCGGGGATTTAGGGGTTCAAAACATGGGTCAAAAAATGGCGAAAAAATGGTTTTTTGGATTTTTCAGCCATTTTTTTCTAAGAAACTATATGATGTTTACATATGAGAAGAAAGGTTTTTTTAATGCATATCCAACGGTGGCATAATCTTGTAAAAGTTAGGCTTCTTTAAATACTTTTTTCATGAAAATGTGGAAAATTTGGGGGGTATTTATATGAAGACATAGAGCTACGATGTCCATATGAATAAGAAATAATCTTTATTAAATTTAAGTCGACACGTATTTTTGCTCTCGAGGATATTCCTGTTAGTTATCGAAATTTTCCCGGAGGTCCATATGGTTTCATAAGGGGACAACGAAATTTTAAAACACTGATATGGCCGAAAAGCCGAGACACCCCAACCTTAAAATCGTCTCATTTATATAAATTTTAAGTTTCAGGCAAATCGGTTCATAAGGGTTGAGATACTTCCCTTGTTAATTTGGACAACATTCATTTAATGATTTTTTTAAAACAAAAATACACATATAACTGTTATATTTGGTCTCTGTTTGTGCCACATAATTTTTAGACCTAGGACAATAAAAATTTGCCCGGACACTTGGGAAAATCGAAAGTTGACAAAAAAAAATGGCAGTCTAATGTACATATTTATACAGTGGGCGACAATACATTGGAAACTTTTTATAGTAGATGTAATTTGTTAAACACAAAGTTAACAATATTAAACGTTATTATTATCAAATGAGTATTATTTTAAAAAATGTTTTGTAGGTAATTTATTAAGCTTTTATTTAAGCTTAATGGCGTCTAGATTGAGTAAATAATAAATGTGCTACGAGGGTCGATCTGCAAAATGAAATTATTTATAGACATTTTTTATAACATTTTTTAAAAATATTTCCAAATCGATTTCTTCTAAGTTCAACATTAAAAATTTAAAAAAATGTTCAATAGATTTTATTCAGTGATCAAATAATTTTTCGAACAACCCAAACAAACAGTGAAATTTTTTAAGTACAGTGGAAAAAATCCACATTTTTTGACCTCCAATTCTTTTGACCACCAGATTTTTGTGAACAAAGAAAAGATGTTATTGTTTATTAATTTTGGTACACCTAAATGTATAGTATTGAAATATTAAAATAATTAAAATTTGAAATTATTTGTTCACTGAATAAAGACTATTGGACCTTTTTTTAAATTTTTAATGTTTGAACTTGGAAAAAATCGACTTGAAAATATTTAAAAAAAAAATGTTCTAAAAAATGTCTATGAATAATTTCATTTTCCAGATCGACCCTCGTAGCACCTTTATTATTTACTCAATCTAGATGCCATTAAGCTTAAATTAAAGCTTATTAAATTACCTACACAACATTTTTTCAAATAATACTCATTTGATAATAATAACGTTTAGTATTGTTAACTTTGTCTTTAACAAATTGCATCTACTATAAAAAAGTTTCCAATGTATTGTCGCCCACTGTATGTTAGTACTCACACAAACTTCACTCACGAAACTTTTTTTATAAAAAAAAATATTTTTTTTTGGAATGAAAGAAAATATAAAGAAAAAATAAAGCACGCAAAAAAAATGACTCACGCAAACTCACTCACGCAATTTTTTTCCACTCACTCACAACTACTTGAGTAAAATTGATTTTCAGTCACACTCACGCGTAATTCAAGCACAAACCTGCTCACGTGCCCATCTCTAGTACAGGGTATTGTGAGTTTGTCTTATGGCCTAATTTTATAAAACGCAACCCGCCGCGTTGTCAAAATTTCAATACAATTTGTTGTTGTAAGAAAATCAAATTACACAGAAATTTTGACAACGCGCCGCATTGCATTTTACAAAATTAGGGGGTTAACAGGGGCGTATCCAGGATTTTATTTCGGTGGGGGCCCAACATTTTTTTTTAATTTTTTTTTTCACAAAAAATTTTTATAGCAGCACATGTTTAAGAGTTTTTCTCGATTCCTTGAACTAAATGTAACACAATCAGATTCTTCATTTTTGTGTAAGTTTAAAACTGTTGGGAAAAAAAAAAATAAATTTTTTTTATATTTTGAATTTTTTTGGGAGACTTAAGACTCTTTTTAAAGTGTAAACTGTATCAGATGCTATTTTTACAAAGAAGATTATCTGAATCTGAAATTTTTTTTCAAGGAAAAGTCTAAAATTATATGAGAATTTCCAGTTAAGACAGTTTTTGTTATAGAAAAAGTCAAAGACTCTAAATCATATTTCCAATGGAAAACGTTTCTCGGCAAAAATTCACTTTAGATAATGATTCTATAAACATATTTATAAAATACTTTTCCAAAAGAAAAGACTCCGATTGTAAGACATTTTCCCATAATCTGAAATATTTCTACACTCATAGAAATCCTACAGTATTCCTTACTAAAAAGTCTGTTATTAATGCTGACACATTAGTATTAAAGGGCCCTACAACGCGTTAGTCAAATTTTACTAACGCGGTTATAAAAAAAAATGGTAAAGTTAGAGTAACTGAAAAAATTAGAAAATTTTCAGTTTTACAGTAAAATTGTTAGTATTGTGGTGAAATAAATTTCCAAATGAAATTTAAAATAAATAAAAATTTTATTTTTATTGTATAAATAAATTAATAAAAATATCAAATTGAACACAAAATTCACTTGAAGAACACACTCAGTTTAAAAATAATAATTTTGAGATGAGTGTTTGTTTATTGTTGAGTTCTTCAATTACACTGCGGAACACTAAAAAATAAACAAGAGTTACGACCATTATTTCTATATATTTCGGACATGCTGATTCGAATGGCGTACTCCGTTTTTCGATGTATGGTACAGTTTTCTTGCAAAATGTCGTTAAAGATTTACTGATTTCAAGCCAGTTTTTTAACAAAAAAATTTGCAAAGTAAATGGTTTATTAATTTTATGACATGGAAAACAAAGATATGACTTGTAGCAACATTTCTTATGCAAATTTGGTTTAAAGCTTTTCAATTTAAGCCCTTAAATTCGCGGATTTCTTAATTTTTTAAGGTTTTCGCGAAATTAACAGCCAAATTGGTCTTTGATAAAAAACTTGCTTTTAATGAATCAAAAATGCATCCCTAACAATACGAATAGTGGACAAAAAAAAGCTATGTTATATGGACCATCATGATGAAAATCGCGAAAAACAGTTTTTTTGTATATGCCAGCATCACTTTACGAGATGATTTAAGGTTCCATCTTTTAGTATATTATGTGGGATCCTTAAACAACTAACTGACCAAAAATTCGGCCAAAAAAGTTTTCATTTGCAAAAGTTATCTTAACAAAAACTGTTATTTCAGTGTTTGCGATACAATAATTATAGTTTTTGTTAAGATAACTTTTGCAAATGAAAACTTTTTTGGACAAATTTTGGGTCAGTTCATTGTTTAAGGTTCCCACATTATATACTAAAAGATGAAGCCTCAAATCATCTCCTACAGTGATGCTGCCATATACACTCAAAATAATCACTCTGTTAAATTACAAAGATACTCTGCTGAGCCAGCAAAAATACCATAGATTTCCAACCAGCAAGATTTTTTGTTATTTTACAAAGAAAACTCTGTAAAATGATTTCGATAAAAAAAACCTGTAAATTTGCAGAATTATCTGTAAAATATTGATAAAAGTGACCAGAATTTGACTATTTCATTTACTATTTGATTTCTGATCAATTTTTCTTTCCTTAATGTGCAAGTAGTGTTGACAATTGGAAAATGACATCGAGTAAATTTGGTCGCTTTAATGGTTCCAAATTGGAAATTTACTTGTTTTTATATTTGTGAAAGTTTTTTTACGAGTACCTCCAATTTTACACGACATCCTCGTAAAATATACCAGGTTTTATTATTACAGAGCAATAAGTAAAATTACAGTTAAAATTTTGTATTTTGGTTACGAGAAAAAAACACAAGTATTTTTATAAAATCTGTATTTTAACAAAAAACTCTGTTTATTATCTGTAAAATAGAGATCACAAAGTAAAAAGTAAAATTACAGATGAAATTTTGTTTTACGGTTACAAGAAAATACAAAGTATATTCTTAAAATCTGTATTTCGACAGATAAATTTTGTCAAATATCTGTCGAATTGAGATTACAGTTATTTTACAGAGTTTTTAACAGAGTAATTATTTTGAGTGTACAAAAAAAACGGTTTTTCGCGATTTTCTTCATGATGGTCCATATAACATAGATGTTTTTTGTCCACTATTCGTAGTGTCATGGACGCCTTTATGATCCACAAAATGCAAGTTTTTTATCAGAGACCAATTTAGCGGTTAATTTCGCGAAAACTTAAAAAAATTAAGAAATCCGCGAATTAAAGGGGTTAAGATGAAAAGCTTTAAACCAAATTTATATTAGAAATATTGCTACAAGTTATATCTTTGTTTTCCATGCCATAAAATTTAAAAATCATTAGCTTTGGAATTTTTTTTGTTAAAAAAGCAGCTGAAAATCAGCCAATCTTTAATGACATTTTACAAGAAAACTGTACCATACATCGAAAAACGGAGTACGCCATTCGATTCAGCATGTCCGAAATATATTGAAATGATGGTAGTACCTCTTGTTTTCTAAAATAGTGGTTAGTTTTGTCACGCAGTGTTATTTAGACACCGCTTGCATCTGAAAACAAATTGAAAAAAAATGTACATATAAAATGTGTATACGTGGGTAAGAAAATGCAAAAAACTTACGCTTGCTAAACAAAAATTGCACACATGATGACGCCATTTAAAAGGTTTTATGATTGTGTTGCGCTGTTGTTGTAAATTTAAAATATATTTCCAGATTTTTTTACCTAATGTTATAAATAAAAAAAAAAAAAAATATTTGTTGTGTTATAAATATAGCAGTATTTAATAGTGTTTATAAAAAACCGACATTTTGGAAAACCGGTTTCTCGGTTAACCGAAAATAAGCTTTTTTGGTTAACCGGTTTTCTCGGTTAAACCGGAATAAAAAAACCGGTTAACCGGTTTTTTTTTTTCTTTAACTGAAAAAACCAAAAAATACTTGAAAATAGCTGATTTTTATTAAATAATAAAGCGAATATAGCTTAAGTTAACATATTTGTTTCTTTCAGCAAAGTTTGCAACTATTACGCTATAAAAAGCGATATTTAAATAATCTACTTTAATTGACCATATTCACTAGAACTTCAATTTAATTTGTATTGGTTTTATTTAGAAAAATACATTTATTCGATATAAGTAAATTGCAGTTCCGAATTTTATTTATATTTTCTTTTATTGATATTTTCGCCATTAACAGGGATTTTAGTATCTGGTTAACAGTCACTTATTAAGTTATTCATGAAATGTTCAAAAAAACGCTGACAACGGTGAGTATTTCAAATTTTAATCAGTTTCGGAAAAAATTTCTATTTAGAAAATTATTTCTTGAAGACACAAAATATTTTAGACGTTCTTCTCGCGGATTTTTAATGTGTTTTCAACGAAATTTTGAAAATATCATAAAAAATAAGTGTAAACCCTTAATATTTGCCAAAATATTCCGTTTTGAATGTATTTAAAAAACCGGTTAACCGACAGAAAAAAACCGGTTTTCGGTGCACCGGAAATATTCAATTCCGGTTAACCGGTTTGCAAAAAAACCGAAATTTTAGGAAAAAACCGGTTTTTCGGTTAACCGGTTTATAAACACTAGTATTTAAAGAACTTTGTGTATTACCTGATGTTACATCAGTGCTGTATTCGAATTTGTTTAATTATAATAAAAGTATTAGAGTTTTCACGATTATTTTTCTATTTTTTTTTTGTATTTGGAAAAAAAAAACAATTCCGCTTCACGTTTACATGATTGAAGATTTTTTTTGTAACTAAATAAAGAGAGCCTTGAGAATAACAATGTTACCAATTTGTTGGTTTTCCGCAAAAAATAGCGATTTTTTTTTAGAGTAATCACAATAAAGGCTTTGGCTTTAAATTGTTTAACAAGGAAACGGTGATTCATGAAATTGAGTCAATTACCAAAAAAAAACTCGAATTTTTTATGATAGAGATCAATAAATTGTATTGAAATAAATACAATATCAAAGATTACCACAGAAGACGTATGATAAGGGAAAGTGGATGAAACTACTGGAAAAATATTTTCATGGAGATTTTTTAATGAATTCCTCTTTGTGTAGAAAAATATCTTGAATTCAATTTGAAAATTCAATCAGAATCTATCAGAATCTACTAAAAAACTCTCAAATTCAATCAAAAGGAAAATCACATGGTGATTTTAAAATCACGCTAGTCTGTATGCAGTATTAGACACATAAAATATATTGTTTTTTTATTAATTGCTTAAAAAACACTACTTTGTTGTTTACACATTTTTTTTTTAATTTTAATTGAATTATAAATTTTGATTGAATTTTCCTGCAGGAAAAGGGTGTTTCTCGATCCGAAATCATTTATCCCGTGACTGATGAAAACAGCACATATCACTAAAATGCCTATTACGTGACAGATAAAAATTGGACTTATAATTAAACTGTCTCAAAAAAAACTATCCCTAAGCCGGGACAATAGGACAAAACCAAATTTCCAAACTTTTACAAAATATAAAAACTTTCCTAGTCCCATTTACATTTTTTTGAGTTTTATAGTAAAAAAATTCATTAAAAATGATTTAAGAAAAAAAATTTTTCATACATTTTTTTTTAATTTTCGGACATAAAAATTGATTGACATTTTTTTTTTTTGTTTTGGAAATTGACTAATAGTGCGTTTACATTGGAATTTTAATCTTGTAAAATGCGATTTTATTCTACTTTGTAATATGTACCGTTTACATTGAAATTTTTACATTTGAAGGGCTTACTGCAAGAACTTGATAAGCAACATTTTATTTTTTCCTGTTTTTCGCCTTCTGCTGATGTTCCATTGACAGATTTTTTGCAGAAGTCTTGCTTTAACCCTTCGTACAAGTATATTGAGAATAAAAGTTCTGCAAAAGTTATATTTTCTACATTATTTTAAAAGTTTTAAGGCAAAGACCACCATAAATGAAATGTTGCTTATCGAGTTTTTACAATAAGCTCTTCATTTGAGAAGATTAAAATTGGCATTTAAAATAACAAGTTGGTAATAAATGTGTGTGACTTAGATAAAATCCGCTCTATTGCTTGCTACATACGTAACTAAAATCGCTACTTTTAGCAAGAAAACTCTTTGTTGACAACAGTCTTTAAAAATGTATTCTCAATATAAATACTCTCCTACTCTCTCTTTTTCTCCTTTGTTTTGGTTTTAAAAAACGGAAAATCTCAATATAAATACTCTCCTACTCTCTCTTTTTCTCCTTTTTTTTGGTTTTAAAAAACGGAAAATCCATATTCTCAAACACATGTATTTTACAACACAAGGATATTTTATGATCGTATTATTTTATTGTTATACAAATGGTCTTTCTAAGATGATGTAGATTCTACATTGTAGAATAAGAATATTATATTAAAGAAAACATTTTAAGGTCTCGTTTTAATTTTAAAAAAATAATACAATTTTAAAGAAATTGATTTAGATATAAAAATTCTTGCGAAAAAAACAATAAAATAATGGTCTCAACCTAAGCTTTTTATAACCCAATTTTTTTTTTAAATCTTTTCATTTTTTGATAAATTTTGTACCAAAATGGTCTTTTCTTAGATTTTTAAACAAAATTGTATATATTTTTTTCTCAATTTTTAATAACAAAAATTAGTAGAAAACCGGTAAAAAATCAGTATTTAGTAATGGTCACTTATAAAAAAAACGTACTAAAAACTAAAATTATACTGTAAATTAGTAAAAATGTAGTAAATTTAAAGTTATAACACATTTACTGTATTTTTTACTGTAGGATTTCTATGAGTGTAGTCTAGCACATTTTCTCAGATTCCGAAACATTCTACACAAAAAGTTTTAGATTCTGAGAAAATCTTCGCTTTTTTTATAAGAAAAATGATTCAGATTTTGAGACCTTTTTAAAAAGAAAACAGTATAAAAAAAGTCTTAGATTCTAAAACATTTTTCCTAAAGGAAAACTCTCGGATTCTGAGAAAATTTTCCTATAGAAAAAGTCTAAGATTCTTAAACAATTTTTCTATAGAAAAAGTCTCAGATTCTTAGACATTTTTTCTATAGAAAAAGCCTCAGATTTTCCTAAAGAAAAAGTCTCATATTCTGAAATATTTTTCCCATAGAAAAATACTCATATTCTGAGACATTATTCTTATAGAAAAATATATTTTTACAATTGAAAAAGTCAGCATTTTTCTATAGCAAAAGTCTCAGCTTGTGTCTCTGAGACACAAGCCACCCCCCCCCCTGTATACGCCACTGGGGGTTAATGTTTGTAACTATCCGAAATAGTGGTCCTTAACCAAACTTGAAGTATACCGATCGTTTTAGAATCACTTTCTAGTTGAGATTTAGCGATGTCCGTCCATGTAAAAATTGTGAGCACGATACCGGTCGCAACAATCAATTGATTTGACTGAAATTAAATTTATTCTTCCTTTTTCCCAAGGAAAAATCGGTCCATGTTTCGACCTAGCCCCCATATAAACGTCCCCCGAATTTGGCTAACATTACTCTTGTTGAGCGGTGTAATTGGACCATTCTTGGACTCAAATTAAGTTTGTGCACTAGTTAAAGATATCACAAAATATAGATCCAATAGGTTCATGTTTGGACTTCGGACACATTTTCCGGAAAACACTGGTGTTGGGTAAACGGTCGGTCTTGACCCACTATAATTTTCTTGTTACTTACTTGTTACCATAACTCCAATTAAATTGTAATTAAACCATTATTTAATTGATCCCTAAAGTTCTCTTCTATGCTGAATGTTATATCGACCACTTGTTCAGTAGGGTATCATGATTAATATGCCTTTATTTAAACCGTTCTTTATTATACAATAGCGGCGCAGCCGAATTTTTTTTCAGCCAAGCCGTTCTAAAAAAAACGCGGCGCGCAGCCGAAACGCCGCAGCCGCCGAAAATCTTTGCTCTTCAGCCGCCGCCGAAAATTTTGCATCGGCTTGCTTCACTGGGATCAGCGAGGAATTTCCCCGCTGATCCCTCTCACATTTTTGTTTTTTTTGTATTTTGTTTTTTTTTTACCTAAAATAGTAGTGTAAAGTGCGGGGACATATATGTAAATGTATGCAACTATGTGTGAATATGTAAATGTACACCATACACCAGTGAATCAAGCCGACAGGCTTAAAATCGGCGGCGCAATTTTTTGAATATTGCGCCGCCGCCGTTTCAGTCGACTCAAATCGGCTTAAAATATGAGCCGGCGAAAATTCAAGCCGCCAGAGATTACTTTTTGGTAAATGTTCAGCATAGAAAAGATTAGAAGGTACGCAGTGTTGTATTTTCCAATATGGTGGCAAAATGCTTGTTCTTCCTCATTTCACACGTATTTAATACCAAAGTAGATTCTTTGTTTATAAAAAATGGAATTTGTCTTTTATTTAATTAAACTAGCTTACCATCCCGGTACTTCGTTACCGGTTATATTGAATACCGAATAATAGAAGGATCAGGATTATTCTACCGATTTCAAAAAATTCCCTTAGGTAGTCTTTGTTTTATTTACTTGTGGACGTTTACATCTTTCATAAAATAATATATCATGTGCGTTCTGGTGAAAAAAAGATATTGACAATATTCGAGCTCTTATATCGGGTTTTTGGATTTTAAGTGAATAAATATTTCAGTGAAAAAAGAAATGGGAATAAAAATAAGTTTGTGTGAAAAAACATTTAGGGAGAAAAATATGGAATAAAAAAAGTTAAACACGATAAATTTGAGTAAAAAAGTATCATTCCATATTGTTCCCTGCTCTATTCCATTTCGATCCCCGTTCTACTCCATTTCATTTCCAATTCCATCTCCTTTTGTTCCATGCAAGTTTCATTCCACTCCGTATGATATGCGTTAAAGAAATAAAAATTTCTATTGTCCTTATTTTATAGATATGAAAAGTACCATTTTACACCACTTTTACCAGGTACCCCTTTTAACCCTATAATTTTAAATTTTTAAATATGGCTGTTATTTCTGGGGCTTTTACTTTAATAGTTGGATAGGTAAAAATAACCATTTGCCACCTCTTCCCTTAAAATTAAATTTTCTAAAAACTTTTTTTGTGCTAGGTGATCCTATATTTAAAATATCAAGTTTCTGAACCATTATTTCAAGAAATATAAGAATAACCAAATTTACACTTCTTTATCCCCTTTACGATCGGTCGCGACCCTTAGAAACACAATTTCCTAAAAGAAAGTTATCCAGCATTCAAAATTTCAGTGCCTAGGATCATTACTTCATGAAATATAAAAAGTATCAAAAAACACTTTTTTATACCTCTAGAAACGGATTTTTTAAAAAATACTTTAGCAGAATGTTTTTTTCACCGAAGTACCCTACATTCCAAAATTCAAGCTTCTAAGGTCATTATTATAGGAACAAAAAAGTACCACAAGTACACTTTCTTACCCCCGTTAGAAACGGAATTTCCAAAAAGTATCTCTTCCATAATGTTTTTTTCTTCATCGAAAAATCCTACATTCCATATTTCAATTTTCTAGGATCATTGTTTCAGCACTTTCGGTACTTTTACTAAAATGTACTTTATATTAAAGGTACTTTTTATAAAGGGTTCTTTTTATAAAAGGTACTTTTTATAAAAGGTACTTTTTATAAAAGGTACTTTTTATAAAAGGTATTTTTATAAAAGGTACTTTTTATAAAAGTACTTTTGATAAAAGGTACTTTTGATAAAAGGTACTTTTTATAAAAGGTACTTTTTATAAAAGGTACTTTTTATAAAAGGTACTTTTTATAAAAGGTACTTTTTATAAAAGGTACTTTTTATAAAAGGTACTTTTTATAAAAGATACTTTTTATAAAAGGTACTTTTTATAAAAGGTACTTTTTATAAAAGGTACTTTTTATAAAAGGTACTTTTTATAAAAGGTACTTTTTATAAAAGGTACTTTTTATAAAAGGTACTTTTTATAAAAGGTACTTTTTATAAAAGGTACTTTTTATAAAAGGTACTTTTTAAAAAAGGTACTTTTTATAAAAGGTATTTTTTATAAAAGGTACTTTTTATAAAAGGTACTTTTTTATAAAAGGTACTTTTTAAAAAAGCTACTTTTTATAAAAGGTTATTTCACTAAAGGATCCTACATTCCAAATTTCTAGTTTGAATGACCATTATTTTAGTAAATAAAAAAAAGTACCAAAAGTACACAATTTTACCCATTTTACCCCCGTAGAATCTACATTGGCAAAAACCCAGCCGTTGTGATTCTTTTTTCAGGGAAGTAAACCGAAATTGCAAATTTCAAGTTTCTAGTACTATTATTTCAGGAGATATAAAAGGTACCAAAAGTACAGTTTTTTACCCCTTAGAACCAACACTGGCAAAAATCCAGCCTTAGTGGATCTATATTCCGGGAGGTGAACATACAGTCAAAATTTCAAGTCTCTATGCCCATTATTTCAGGAGATATAAAAAGTACCAAAAGTACATATTTTTACCCTTTTTACCCCCTTAGAATCAACATTGACAAAAGTCCAGCCTTAGTGGATCTATATTCCGGGAGGTGAACCTACAGTCCAAATTTCAAGTCTCTAGCTTCAGCGGTTTGGGCTGGGCGATGATGAGTCAGTCAGTCAGTCACATTACTCTTTTATATATCATGAAATCCAGCAAAGATTTTATAAAATCTGACCGAGGGTCTTCAAATTTATCTAATTTTTTGTACACATGTGCACTATAGAGCCAATTAAACGTATCCATTTTCAGTTTTTTATATTTTAAAAAAATCGCGATTTTTTCGCGAATTTAATTTTCTTCAAAAATTAAAAAAATCAAAAAAGTATGCTACTTTGAACAGCCATATCTTCGGAAGTATCTATCGGATTTCTTCAATTCAAAAAGCATTCGATTCAGACGATAGTCTTACTTTATATTAATGTAATAAAAAAAAATATTTTTTTAAAAAAGTGCATTTTTGATGCAAATGCATTTTTTGGATGCATTTTTTAAAACTTTCTCCCCCTTTAATTTTTTTTAAACCTACATAAATCGAAAATATAGCATTTTTTACACAAAATTGCGTACCGCTTTTTTTGTGACGGAGTTTCGTAAAAATTTTGTAATTTTTTTAAAAATACCTTATTGGTTTTTCCATACAATTTTTTCATAAAATTCATAAAATAACAAAAAAAAATTTTAGTCTAAGGAAAAACTACATAAGCATTTTTTAAAAAATCACGAAAATTTTGTGAAACGCCGTCACAAAAAAAAATGTACCCAATTTTATCTAAAAAATGCTATATTTTCGATTTATGCAGGTTTCAAACAAATTGAAGGGGGAGAAAGTTTTAAAAAATGCATCCAAAAATTGCATTTGCATCAAAAATGCATTTTTTAAAAAAAATATTTTTTGTAAGTGCGTTGGTATGAAAACGGATCATCAGTTGAATCGAATGCTTTTTGAGTCGTAGAAATCCGATAGATACTTTCGAAGAAATGGCTTTTTAAAGTTACATACTTTTTTGATAAAATTTCAAAATAAACATTAAATTGATTTTTTGTATGGAAAAAATCGAATAAGTAGTTTAAAAAAAATTACGAAAATTTTTTGTAACGCTGTCACAAAAAAAACGGTACTCAATTTTGTGTAAAAAATGCCATATTTTCGAATTATGCAGGTTTCAAAAAAATTGAAGGGGGAGAAAGTTTTGAAAAATGCATCCAAAAATTGCATTTGCATCAAAAATGCACTTTTTTTGGAAAAACTTTTTTTTTATTGCATTGGTATAAAAAAGGATAGACGTTTGAATCAAATGCTTTTTGAATCGTAGAAATCCAATAGATACTTTAGAAGATATGGCTCATCAAATTAACATACTTTTTTGATTTTTTAAATTTTTGAAGAAAATTAAATTCGCGAAAAAATCGCGATTTTTTTAAAATTAAAAAAACTGAAAATGGATATGTTTTATTGGCTTTATTGAGAATGCATACCGTTAATATAAAGAAAATCGAAAGACCTAAGGTCAGAAAATAACATTTTTTATGTGTTCTCTGGTGGATTTTGTGATCATGAAATCCAGCAAAGATTTTATAAAATCTGACCGAGGGTCTTCAAATTTATCTAATTTTTTGTACACATGTGCACTATAGAGCCAATTAAACGTATCCATTTTCAGTTTTTTATATTTTAAAAAAATCGCGATTTTTTCGCGAATTTAATTTTCTTCAAAAATTAAAAAAATCAAAAAAGTATGCTACTTTGAACAGCCATATCTTCGGAAGTATCTATCGGATTTCTTCAATTCAAAAAGCATTCGATTCAGACGATAGTCTTACTTTATATTAATGTAATAAAAAAAAATATTTTTTTAAAAAATTGCATTTTTGATGCAAATGCATATTTTGGATGCATTTTTTAAAACTTTCTCCCCCTTTAATTTTTTTTAAACCTACATAAATCGAAAATATAGCATTTTTTACACAAAATTGCGTACCGCTTTTTTTGTGACGGAGTTTCGTAAAAATTTTGTAATTTTTTTAAAAATACCTTATTGGTTTTTCCATACAATTTTTTCATAAAATTCATAAAATAACAAAAAAAAATTTTAGTCTAAGGAAAAACTACATAAGCATTTTTTAAAAAATCACGAAAATTTTGTGAAACGCCGTCACAAAAAAAAATGTACCCAATTTTATCTAAAAAATGCTATATTTTCGATTTATGCAGGTTTCAAACAAATTGAAGGGGGAGAAAGTTTTAAAAAATGCATCCAAAAATTGCATTTGCATCAAAAATGCATTTTTTAAAAAAAATATTTTTTGTAAGTGCGTTGGTATGAAAACGGATCATCAGTTGAATCGAATGCTTTTTGAGTCGTAGAAATCCGATAGATACTTTCGAAGAAATGGCTTTTTAAAGTTACATACTTTTTTGATAAAATTTCAAAATAAACATTAAATTGATTTTTTGTATGGAAAAAATCGAATAAGTAGTTTAAAAAAAATTACGAAAATTTTTTGTAACGCTGTCACAAAAAAAACGGTACTCAATTTTGTGTAAAAAATGCCATATTTTCGAATTATGCAGGTTTCAAAAAAATTGAAGGGGGAGAAAGTTTTGAAAAATGCATCCAAAAATTGCATTTGCATCAAAAATGCACTTTTTTTGGAAAAACTTTTTTTTATTGCATTGGTATAAAAAAGGATAGACGTTTGAATCAAATGCTTTTTGAATCGTAGAAATCCAATAGATACTTTAGAAGATATGGCTCATCAAATTAACATACTTTTTTGATTTTTTAAATTTTTGAAGAAAATTAAATTCGCGAAAAAATCGCGATTTTTTTAAAATTAAAAAAACTGAAAATGGATATGTTTTATTGGCTTTATTGAGAATGCATACCGTTAATATAAAGAAAATCGAAAGACCTAAGGTCAGAAAATAACATTTTTTATGTGTTCTCTGGTGGATTTTGTGATATATAGATTTATTATTTATTTTGCTTTATTCAACGTTTTTTTAAAGATAATACGCACTATTGATAGTTTAAAAACTTTTTTTCTCTTTTGTTGTTTGCTTTGTTGTTGTTCTCCTTTATGTTGCATTGTTTTTATTAAACGTCAAAAGTTACATAATGTGCTGTCACTTATCCCCAGTTTCTGTAACACGAACGTCATTCGTTCGAGACGAATTTGTGTGTATTTTGTTATTGTAACAAAAACAAAGCACATGCAAATTCGTTGCAGGCGAATGGCGTTCGTATTACAGAAACTGGGGGTAATATTTATTCAAGCGAAATACGACTCTGTTTCATTTCTATTTTTCTATGATGTTCAGTGAGCGAACATTTTAGTTCAATGCATCAAAAAGACCAGTGACGGTCCGTGAAGTTGTCACTGGGTGTTCTCTACTTATTTAAAATATAAAATTTATGTATATAAAATATGTTTTTCTGGACGTAACACGTTCCCTTGATAGACAAAGCCTCAGTTTTAATTTTTTTTATTGACATGCATCCAAAATTAATTTTTGTACTCCATTTATTTGCGAAATAATGCTTTTTGTTAATTGTCGATGTGGTGAGGCAACAAAATTACAATAAAATAGAATTTAGGCTGCATCTCATTAAAAAATGTACAAAACTAGTAACATCCTATCATTACCTATCTCGGGAATGCGTTAGGTCCATGAAAACATGAATTTTATACTTAAATTTTCTGTTTTTATAAATTACACACAAAAAAAAATTTGCCAAGTACTTGGGAGGATATGCGTTTTTAAAGTTTTTTGCATATATTATGCAAAAAATAGCATCATTTTACCAAGTTTTTGCTTGTTTCTGATAAAAGTTTAGAAAATATTCATAAGAGTATTTAACCTTGTGTAATTTTGCAAACCTTAACCAAAATTATGCAAAAACTTGGTAAAATGTTACAAAATTTTTCATAAATAATGTAAAAACTTTAAAAACGCATATCCTCCCAAGTTATTGGTAAAATATTTTTTTGTGTGTAGAGAACACCCAGTGACAACTTCACGGACCGTCACTGAAAAAGACCTAGTTCGTTCTTCTAGTTCAATTTGAATATTATTGAGCGAACTATGTTTAACAGTTCGCTCAAAAGAACGATGAACTGTAATGACCAAATAAAAATTAAACAACACCTGACAATCTTCTAAATTTGTAGAAAAACATCTATATTTACGGAAAGAAGGAATAAGTAAGCAAAATAAATACATTTGTTAATGTTTATTAATATTTTGGAATAACTGGCGATGTTTGCAACTCGTGTAAGTTTTTGTAAGTAGTGATTGCAAATAAATGGCAATATGTACACAGAAAATAAAATCATTAAATTCAAGTCAACAAACAGCAATTGTGAATGTCTTATACTGAAATCAACCAAACATTTAGTAAAAACGGCATCCCGTTAGTCAATAATACAAAAATTCAATTTTGTTTTTAACAAACTACGTCAAATAATTTTATTTCAAAATGAAAGTAAAATTTCAACAAACTATTAGTGGCAGTTTGTCAATAAGATAAAGAAAAATATTTTTTTAACTTTAAAATAACCCGTTTGTTATTAATGTTCAATAACACAGCTCAACATGAAAATGCGTATTGGATTCTGGTAAGTGATGTAGGTAGTGTTTGTTGCGCTGATTCCAAATCTGCGACCCAAATATGTCTATCACGTCAGGATTTTGAGTTATTCGCGGTTAAAGTGCCGAAAAAGGCCATTTTTGACCCTTTTTGAAAGCTTATAATAGAAGATCCTGACATGCGATTGACTTGGTATCAAGCTTATTCAAAAGTATGTATTTTTCTCTATAAGACAAGATAAAATGTTCTTAGAATTTAATTTTCTAATATGGTAAAAAAATCAATAACAAAAAACCTTCCATTTTTTAAATATTTAGTTTATTTAAACAGTGTTTTTTAACAAATTTCCATACAAATACACACGTAAATATTAGAATTAAAGCATTTGTGGTTAATGATTTTTTCACCAATATAAAAAATTAAATTCCAATAACATTTTATTTTGTCTTAAAGAGAAAATTACGCACTTTTGAATGAGCTTGATATCAAGTCATTCGCATGTCAGGATCTTATTTTATAGGCGCTCGAAAATGACCAAAATGGGCCTTTTTTGACACTTTAACCGCGATTTTTTCAAAATTGTGACGTGATAGAAAAATTTGAGTGACCGTTTTGGAATCGGGAATCCAAAACCTATAAACTTTTATTGGTTTCATTCAAAACGCAGCGACAAACCTCAGATTTGTAGAGCGGTGTAATTTGTAAATAAAACAGTTTTTTTTTTTTCAATTATTTACATAAGTCAATAAACGACTTTGTCAAATAAAAGTTTTAATTTGTCAATACAACTAATACTGTTGATTGATATCACAAATTCGTTTGTTGAATTCCTTTACCATATCAACAAATGACGTTTGTGTTTGTTGAATTTCTTTGTTGAAAGCAAAATTTCTTTTTTTTTCTTTTGTTAGATCAACAAATTACGATTTGTGTTTGTTGAATTTCTTTGTTGAAAACAAAATCTATTTTTTTTCTTTTGTTAGATCAACAAATTACGCTTTGTGTTTGTTAAATTTCTTTGTTGAAAATATATTTAAGATTTTGTACGTTTGTCAATACAAATAATAATTTAGGAAAACTATTACAAACTCATTTATCAATTGTTTTTTCAACAATTATATTTACAAACGTTAGTTGATATTACAAATTTCCGTATACATAGTTCAGTGAAAAATTTAATTGTATTCACAAATATTGGGGTCAATATAACAATTCGTTTTTTTCTGTGTAAGAAAAGATGCAAAGAAATTAATCTAATAAAAACAAGTGGGAGTGTTAAATTCGGCTGTGCCAAATCTTTTATACCCTCCAACACAAAAAAAAATGCAGGGGCGTCTTTTGTTTTTTTGGAGGGGGGTGGGTCGGTGAAGACACCTTTCCCCTCTCAATAAATGTTTACTAACTCACTTATTATACTTTTCGCACCATAGTTTTAAAATTTTGTCATTATTTTAATTATTTTTTTATCCACGCCTACAAAAGGGGGCGGACCAAAAAAAAAGACATTTTCTAGTCCCCGGGATCCAACTGCAGGACTTTGAACTTGTTCTGACACAAAAATGTTTCATTTCCTTAACAAAAGAACAAAAAAACCTGTAAAAAATTGCGTTTTTTTTTCGAGGTTGTTTTAGTTCTTAAGGGGGGAACTTTTCCCCCCCTGATCCGATTTTGCCCATTTCCGAACTTAACCAGCCCAATAAAATATGACATACTCGTGCCAAACTTCAGGAGTCTAGCTCCTTTATTTTAGACTGTATCGTGTCCTCCACGGACATCGCTAGAATGTCTTAGAATCGATCACTGATCAATAATATATATACTTTATGGGGTCCTAGACCGATATTTCGATGCGTTACACACAGAATGACAAAGTGAGTATACCCCCATACTGTGGTTGAAGGGTATAAAAACCCGAAAGAATTGAATAAAAAAAGATTTGAATGAGCGAAAGAAATAAATGAACGAAAAGTCGTGACCTAGTACTTATAGTTCATTAAAGTGAACTAGGTCTTCGAACTTATATATTACGAACATATATTTTACGAACAAAAAGACTATTTAATTTTTTTTATTAAATAAAAACAATAAAATTTTCAAATTTATTAAACAAATATTTAAGGAACTTACGTAGCATTTTCTTTATAAAATAAAAATAATAAAATTTTGTAACAAAATTAAAATTTTAAATCAATTAAAATTAATTTCAATTAAAAATTTATTATAAATCTATGGCCCGTACCAAAGAAAAATTAAAAGTATATTTTAACAAAAGTTTTATTTTAAATTTCAAATGTTCTATACATTTTTAAAAGTAGATTTTAAAAACAAAAACAATTTGTATGGAAATAAAATTAAAAGTCGATTTTAATATTATGTTTTTCTTTTATGTATAACTATAACTTTTGATTTAAATGTTTTTCTCCTCAATTAAAGTGGATTTTTTATGAGTTTTGATAAAGAAACATTTATAGAACTCTTGAGACAGGTCGTTTATAAATAGAATTTACAAAATTTAAATTTCAAATATCATTTTGAATAAGAAATTGCATTTAAGATTAAAATTTAGCTTTAACATATACCTCAAAATTTATATAACATTTTCCATACAAAATTACATTTGGAATCCGAATTTTACTGGATTTTGGGAAATATGCATGTAAATATCATGTCAGCTTTAACATTTTAGTATTCAAAATTTAACATTTTAGTATCCAAATTTGTTTAATAAATTTAAAATTTTTCAATATAATTTTTATGGTTTTAAATAAGTTAAACTTAATTTTAAGAATATGGGTAGATCGCAATAATTTTTAAATACATTTTAAATTTGTTCTGTGGTATCCAAATAGCATATTATAAGACTTGTTTTATTCTTAAATGTGCATTAGACTGCCCAGAAAAAAACAAGATTGTTATTTTCTTGGGGGAGACCTGCGAATTTTGTTCCTTTTTGTGCAAAAAAATTTCGGTTTTTTTTTGGGATTTTTAAAATAATATCTAGAGGTCGCGAACTCGCGTTTTATAACGATTTATTTATAAAATAAATCGTTATAAAACGCGAGATGGCGACCTCTAGATATTATTTTAAAAATCCCAAAAAAAAACCGAAATTTTTTTGCACAAAAAGGAACAAAATTTGCAGGTATCCCCCAAGAAAATAAAAACTTCGCTTTTTTTCTGGGCAGTCTAATGTGCATTAAAGGTGTCCTTACGACTAAGGTAATTTTTCAAAATCACTTTTTAATACGTGGTAGGGTCCTAAATTGTAGTTTTGTATCTAAAAATGAGTGAGCCAAAATTTGGCGACAATCGGATAAAAATAACTCGTGCCGAAAATGGATTGAAGTTTTAGGACACTCTTATCTGATGAAAAAACATGTTTTTTCTAGTTTTTTGAAAAATATTGGTATATGCTATTTTTTGTTAATTTTTTTGTTAAGTAATATGAAAATGGTAATAAATTACCTTTCCAAAAAGCTTAAAGAAATTCAAATCGGATGAAAAATAAGCATTTTACGCATACATGCCCCAGACCATTGCATGGTTTTTAAAGCCAAAATTTGAAAATTTTCAAAATTTTTAGGCAAAAAAATAAAAAAAATTAAATTTTACTTTATAATTATATTAAATTCATGTTATAGATAAAAACTAACAGATATGGTAGTCTAACTTTTTTTTCATTTGGCGTGGGTAGTGATATAATTTCCGCGGATTCCAAAGAAAATGAGTTTTTCTAAAATAATTTAGCAAATATGGGAAACAATTTTCTGTATTGTATTATACGAAGTGAAATACATAAATTCTGTAAATTTTTTGAGAATTCGGGCATCTTTAACCCCTTTTCGTCGAGGTGAAATGACAAATTTGAGACGTTATACATTTCTATAATACAAAATATCTGCATATATCCGATTTCTCAAAAGTTACAGAATTTACGTTTTACACTTCGATCCGCACAATAGAGCACAAATTTTCAAAAATTTGCTTAATTATTGTAGAAAAACGCATTTTATTTGGAATCCGCGGAAATTTTATCACTACCCGCGCCAAATAAAAAAAAAGCTTGACTACCATATCTGCTATTTTTAATCTTAAACATGTTTTCAATTTGATCATAAAGTAAAATTAAATTTTTACTATTTTTTTGCCTAAAAATTTTGAAAATTTTGAAATTCTGGCTCTAAAAACCATACAATGGTCTGGGGCATGTATTCGTAAAATGCTTATTTTTCATCCGATTTTAATTTTATTAGTCGTTTTGAAAAGGTAATTTAGTACCATTTTCATATTATTTCACAAAAAATTTAACAAAAAATATCAAATACCAATGTTTTTCCAAAAACTAGAAAAAACGAGTTTTTCGTTCTTATAAGAATGTCCCAAAACTTCAATCCATTTTCGGCACGAGTTATTTTTAGCCGATTGTCCCCAAATTTTGGCTCACTCATTTTTAGATACTAAAGAACAATATAGGACCCTACCAGGTATAAAAAGGTGATTTTCGTTTTTAAGGACACCGCTAATGTGCATACATATCTTTGTTTAGTTTTAAACAATTTATTTAATAAAAAACATAATTTAATATGTTTATCAAGTGTTTTATTAAAACCAAGTACAAACAGCCTGCAAATTAGCAGCCGCCGATTAAGTTCTATAACTGTTGCAGCCGCCGATTCAGTTTTACATAAGCGGCAGCCGCCGATTCAGTTTTAGCAAAGCCGCCGCCGCCGACTGAAAATAGTAACGCCGCCGAAAATTTTGGGTCGGCTTGATTCACTGCCATACACCTTCATTAGGGCGGGTCGATTTGAATGCACTCAAAATAATCACTCTGTTAAATTACAGAGATACTCTGCTGAGCCAGCAGAAAATACCATAGATTTCCAACCAGCAAAAACCTGTAAATTTACAGAATCATCTGTAAAATATTGATAAAAGCGACCAGAATTTTACTATTTTATTTACTATTTGTTTCTGATCAATTTCTCTTTCCTTAATGTGTTAGTGTTGACAATTGGAAAATGCCACCGAGTAAATTTGCCCGCTTTAATGCTTCCAAATTGTAAATTTACTTTTTTTATTTTTGTGAAAATTACGATGTATTTTACGAGTACGTCCAATTTTACCCGACATCCTCGTCAAATTTACCAGGTTTTATTGTAATTTAAGACGCTTTTTAAAGAGCGGTTGAAATATTTGGGAGTTTTTTGAAGAGCTTTTATTTAAAAACTGTATTACAGAGCACTAAGTTAAATTACAGTTGAAATTTAGTATTTTGGTTACGAGAAAATGTATAAAATCTGTATTTTACCAAAAAACTCTGTTTATCTATATATATAAAAGAGTGTGGTGACTGACTGACTTACTGACTGACTGATTAGCAATAATCATCGCCCAGCCCAAACCGCTGAAGCTAGAGACTTGAAATTTGGAATGTAGGTTCGGCTCCCGACAAAACCACCCACTAAGAAGGGATTTTTGGAAATTCCGATTCTAAGGGGGGCAAAAGGGGGAAAATAGGGCCCTTTGGGGGATTTTGTATCTTTTGAACTAATAGTCCTAGAAACTTCAAATTTGAACTCTAGGATCCTCTCGCGGAAATAAAATTTCGAAAAAAATATTTTTGGAAAATTCCGCCTCCAAGGGGGGAAAATAGGGCAAATTGGTACATTTTTTATATTCTAAACAAATGGTCCCAGAAACTTGAAATTTGAAGTCTAGGACCCTCTCGCGGAAATAACGTTTTGGAAAAAGTAATATTTTGAAAATTCCGTTCCTAAGGTGGGGGAAGGGGGAAAATAGGGCAAGTTGGTACATTTTGTATCTTCTGAACTTATGGTCCTACAATCTTGAAATTTTAAATATAGGATACTCTCGCGGAAACAACATTTTGAAAAAAGTACTTTTTTGAAAATTCCGGTTTTAAGGGGGACAAAAAGGGGAAAAATAGGGCAATTTGGTGAATTTTGAACTAATGGTCCTAGAAACTAGATATTTGGACTATTCTCTCGGGGAAAAAACATTTTTTTTACTAAAATTTTTTCACTCAAAATTTTTTTTCACTCAAAATTTTTTTACTCAATTTTTTTTTTCACTCAAAATTTTTTCACTCAAAATTTTTTTTTCACTCAAAATTTTTTTTTACAATTTTTTTTTTTTTACAATTTTTTTTTTTTTACAAATTTTTTTTCACTCAAAATTTTTTTTTACTCAAAATTTTTTTTCATTCAAAATTTTTTTTACTCAAAATTTTTTTTCACTCAAAATTTTTTTTTTTTACTAATCTTTTTCACTCAAATTTTTTTTTTCACTCAAATTTTTTTTTTTGACTCAAAAATTTTTTTTTTAAATTTTTTTTTTTTACTTAAAATTTTTTTTTTACTAAAAATTTTTTTCACTCAATTTTTTTACTAAAAATTTTTTCACTCAATTGTATTTTATTCTTCAATTTTTTTACTCAATTTTATTCTTCAATTTTTTTACTCAAGTTTTTTTACTTAAATTTTTTACTTGGAAAGTGTTTTCACCCAAATTTTTTTTACTCAAAATTTTTTTCGCTTAATTTTTTGACTCAAATTTTTTATTTCAAATTTTTTTTTTCTCATTTATTTTTTTCTTTTTGGGAATTTATTTATTTAATCACTTAAATTTAGGGGGAAATAGGACAATTTTGAACATTTCGATCTTGCAAACTAATGGCCCCAGTAACCTAAAATTTGGACCTCTCGCTTAAATAATACTCTAATGAAAGTATTTTTTTAAAAAAAATAAGAAGGGGAAATGGGGGAAAAAAAGGGCAATTTGGTACATGTTCTATCTTTTGACCTAATGGTCCTAGAAACTTAAAGTTTGGACTATAAGATCTTCTAACGGAAAAAACATTCTGAAACAAAGTTTTTTTTTTTTAATTCTGATTCTAGGCGGTTGAATGGGGGAAAGTAGGAGAATTTGGTACATTTTGTATCTTCAGAACTAATGGTCCTAGAAACTTAAAAATTTGGACTATATGATCCTCTCGCGAAAATTATGTTCTGAAGAAAGTATTTTTTCAAAATTTTTCATTCAAATTTGGGGGGGGGGGGGGGGGAAATAGGACGATTTTGAACATTTTCTATATTGTGAACTAATGGTCCCAGAAACCTGAAATTTGGACTATAGGATCTTCTCGCGGAAATAATATTCTGAAGAAAGTACTTTTTTAAAAGGCACTTCTTTGGTACATATTCTTATTTCTGACCTAATGGTCCTAGAAACTTAAAGTTTGGACTATAAGATCCTCTCGCTGAAAAAACATTCCGAAACAAAGTTTTTTTTTCAATTCCGCTTCTAGGGTGGTAAAAAGGGGGATAATAGGACAATTTGGTACACTTTGTATGTTCAGAACTAATTTTCCCAGAAACATAAAAATTTTGACTATGGGATCCTTCGCGGAAATAACATTGTAAAGAAAGTTCTATTTTGAAAATTTCGCTTCTAAGGGGGAAAGTAGGGTAACTTTGTGTCTGCTGAACTAATAGTCTTAGATCCTTAAAATTTGGACTGTACGATCCTCTAGCGGAAATAACTTTCTGAAAGAAGTACTTTTTGAAAATTCCGGTTTGTATCTTCTAAACAAATAGGACTGCACGATCCTCTCGCGTGGACTGCACGATCCTCTCGCGGAAATAACATTCTGAAAAAAGTACTTTTTTGAAAATTCCGCTTTAAAGGGGGAAAAGGGGAAGGTAGGCCAATTTTGTATCTGCTGAAAATGTGACCCTAGATACTTGAAATTTGGAGTGAACGATCCTCTCGCGGAAATAACATTCTAAAGGAAGTACTTTTTGAAAATTCTGGGGGAAAATGGGGAAAGTAGGGCAATTTTGAATCTGCTGAACTAATGGTCCTTAATACTTGAAATTTGAACTGTACGATCCTTTCGCGAAAGTAACATTCTTAAAGAAGAACTTTTTCAAAAATTCCGCTTCTACGGGGAAAAAGGGGGAAAGTAGGGCAATTTTGTATCTGCTGAACTAATGGTCCTAGACACTTGAAATTTGAACTGTACAATAAATAATATTCTAAAGGAAGTACTTTTTAAAAATTATGCTTCTACGGGGAAAAAGGGGGAAAGTAGGGCAATTTTGTATCTGCTGAACTAACATTGTTAAAGAAAAACTTTTTTAAAAATTCCGCTTCTACGGCAAAAAGGGGGAAAGTAGGGCAATTTTGTACCTGCTGAACTAATGGTCCTAGATACTTAAAATTTGAACCGTACAATCCTATCCCGAAAATAACATTCTAAAAGAAGTACTTTTTTGAAAATTCGTTTTTAAAGGGGAAAAATGGGGAAAGAATGGCAGTTTCGTATCTGCTAAACTAATGGTACCAGAAACTTGAAATTTTAACTCTATGATCTCGCGGAAAAAACATTTTGTAAAAAGTAATATTTTGAAAAATCCTTTTATAATGGTGGGGGGTAGAAGGGGTTTAATAGGGCAATTTTGTATCTTCTGAACAAATATGAAATTTTGAATCTGGATGCTTTCGCGGAAATTATTTTTTGAAAAATATACTTTTTTGAGAATTTTGGTTTTAAGAAGTCCCAAAAGGGGGAAAATAGGGCAATTTGCTAAACTTTAAACTAATGGTCTTTGAAACATGACATTTGGAATATGGGATCATATCGCGGCAATAACATTCTAAAAGAAGTACTTTTTTGAAAATTTCGCTTTTAAGGGGAGAAAGGGGGAAAGTCGTGCAATTTTGTATATGCTAAAGTAATGGTCCTAGATACTTGAAAATTGACTGTACGATCCTCCCGCGGAAATAACATTCGGAAAGGAATACTTTTTTAAAAATTCCTCTTTTAAGGGGGAAAAGAAAGGAAAATAGAGCAATTTTGAATCTGCTGAGCTAATGGCCCTAGATACTTGAAAATGGGAGTGTACGATCCTCCCGCGGAAATAACATTCGGAAAGAAATACTTTTTTAAAAATTCTTCTTTTAGGGGGGAAAAAGGGGAAAGTAGTCTGGCGGAAATAAAATTCAAATGGATGATTTTTTGAAAAATGCCGCCTCTGAGAGGGAAAAGGGGAAAGTAGGAAATTTTGTATCTGCTGAACTAATGGTCCGAGAGATTTGAAATTTGGACTGTACGATCTTTTCGCGAAAATAACATTCTGAAAGAAGTACTTTTTTTAAATATTCCGATTTTGAGTGGGAAAAAGGGGAAAAGTAGGGCAATTTTGTATCTGCTGAAATAATGGTCCTATATACTTGAAATTTGGACTGTACGAACCTCTCGCGGAAATAACATTCTCAAGGAAGTACTTTTTTGAAAACTCTACTTTTAAGGGGGGGGGAAGGGGAAGGTAGGGCAATTTTGTATCTGCTGAACTAATGGTCCTCGATACTTAAAATTTAACTGTACGATCCTCTCGCGGATATAACATTCTAAAAGAAGTACTTTTTTTTAAATTCTGCTTCTACGGGGGGAAAAGGGAGAAAGTAGGGCAATTTTGAATCTGCTGAACTAATAGTCCTACATACTTGAAGTTTGGACTGTACGATCCTCTCGCGGAAAGAACATCCTAGAAGAAGTACTTTTTTGAAAGTTCTCCTTCTAAAGGGGGAAAAGGTGGAAAGTAGGGCAATTCTGTATCTGCTGAACTAATGATCCTAGATACTTGAAATTTGAACTGTACGATCCTCTTGCGGAAATAACATTCTAAAATAAGTACTTTTTGTGGAAAGTTCCGCTTCTAAGGGGGAAAAGGCGGAAAGTAGGGCAATTTTGTATCTGCTCAACTGATGGTCCTAGATACTTGAAATTTAGACTGCACGATTCTCTCTCTTGGAATTAACATTCTGAAAGAAGTACTTTTTTTGAAAATTCCGATTTCAAGGGGGAAACGGGGAAGGTAGGGCTATTTTATATCTGCTGAGCTAATGGTTCTAAATACTTGAAATTTTGCTGAACGATCCTCTCGCGGAAATAACATTCTTAAGAAAGTACTTTTCAAAATTCTGGGGGAAAAGGGGAAAGAAGGGCAATTTTGAATCTGCTGAACTAATGGTCCTAGATTCTTGAAATTTGAACTGAACGATCCTTTCGCGAAAATAACATACTTAACTCTTTCAGGTTTGGTGGTTAGTTATCTAACCACCTCTTGTTGCTTGTTTAAAACTTGTTTTCGTGCCACCTATTGACAAATTATTATGTTTTATATATGTAAAAAGAGCATAATATACAAAAAATAACGTAATAATATAAAAAAAATAATATACAAAAAATAACGTAATAATATAGAAATAATATACAAAAAAATTTTTTTTTTTTTCTTTTTTTTTATGATAAATAAACCTTAATCAAACTAAAAATGCAGTTGTTTTAATTATAAAATAAAATATGTAAAACTGTGACTGAAAGAGTTAAAGAACTTTTTTAAAAATTCCACTTCTAAGGGGAAAAAAGGGGAAAGTAGGGCCCTTTGGGGGATTTTGTATATTTTGAACTAATAGTTTTAGAAACTTGAAATTTGGACCCTGTCGCGAAAAAAAAACTAAAAAAATATTTTTTTGAAAATTCTGCCCCAAGGTGGGAAAATAGAGCAAATTGGTAAATTTTTTATCTTCTGGACAAATGGTCCCAGAAACTTGAAATTTGGACTCTAGGATCCTCTCGCGGAATTAACATGCGGAAAACAAAATTTTTTTGAAAATTCCGCCTCCAAGGGTTGGAAAAGGGGAAAATAGGGAAAATCGGTAAATTTTGTATCTTCTGAACAAATGGTCCCAGAAACGTGAAGTTTGGTCCTTAGGATCCTCTCGCGGAAACAACATTCCGAAAAAAATATCGTTTGAAAAATTCCTCCTCCACGGTGGGAAAGGGGGGGGGGGGGGGGAAATAGGGAAAATCGGTACATTATTTATCTTTTTAGCAAATGGTTCCAGAAACATGAAATTTTAACTCTAGGATCATTTCGCAAAAAAAAACATCTTGAAAAAAGTAGAAGGGGGAAAATAGGGCAATTTTGTATCTTCTGAACTACAACTTTAAGTTTGATCCTCTCGCGGAAATATTTTTTTGAAAAATACACTTTTCGAAAATTTTGGTTTTAAGGAGGGCCAAGAGGGGGAAAATAGGGCAATTTGGTAAATTTTAAACTAATGGTCTTAAAAACATGACATTTGCAATATAGGATCATCTCGCGGAAATAACATATTAATAGAAGTACTTTTTTGAAAATTACTTTTTAAAGGGGGAAAGAAGGGCAATTTTGTATCTGCTGAACTAATGGTCCTAGATATTGAAGTTTGGACTGTACGATCCTCTCTCGGAAATAACATTCTGGAAGAAGTATTTTTTTGGAAAAATCTGCTTCTATGGGGGAAAAAGAAGGAAAGTAGGGCAAATTTGAATCCTCTTGCGGAAACAATATTCTAATGGAAGTACTTTTTTGAAAATTTCGCTTCTACGGGGAAAAAGGGGGAAATTAGTGCAATTTTGTATCTGCTGAACTAACGGTCCTAGATACTTGAAATTTGGAGTGTACGATCCTCTCGCGGAAAAAATATTCTGAAAGAAGTACTTGTTCGAAAATTGTGTTTTATAGGGGGAAAAGGGGGAAAGTAGTGCAATTTTGTGTCTGCTGAACTAATGGTCCTAGATATTTGAATTTTGAACTGTTTTGTATCTGCTGAAATAATTGTCCTAGATACTTGAAGTTTGGACTGTACTAATTAATAACATTCTGGAAGAAGCACTTTTTTAGAAAATTCTGCTTCTAAGGGGGAAAATGGGGAAAGTAGGGCAATTTTGTATCTGCTGAATTAAGGTTCGCGGAAATAACATTCTAAAATAAGTACTTTTATGAAAATTCTGCTTCTACACTGATAGAAATTTGTACATGACAATAATGAAAATCTACATTAATGTTATGAAAAATGACGCGAAAAAGGAACCTATGTAGGGTTTCATTGAATTAATGAAATGGGTATCATAAAATGTAATTGCAAGAACAAGTTTCATTAAATTAATGAAAATTGTTCATACAAAATATAAATTGTATTTTATGAAAATGTTTCATTACTTTAATGAAAAAAGTATTTAATTCTTATGAAATACTTTCATTGAATAAATCCTACTTTTTATTTTGAAATGAAATACTTTTATTGAATAAATGTTACTTTTATTTTTAAAATGAAATATATGTTTGAAATTGTTAAGATCTTTTTATAGAATTAAAAATAATAAAAAAATGTTTTCACTTAGTTTTCTCGCACAAAATTTTACTCCAACTTAACTTTTAATACATAATTAAAACCACAAACTAATATAAAACATCACAAAAATTAGTTAATTAATATTTTAGTTTTAATTTAAAATTTCGTAAAAAAAAATCTAAAAAAATCAAAAAATAACCAAGTTAAAAAAACACTTTCACATATTTTTTATTTTATCTATAGATTTAACTCAGTTTTTCTCAAACAAAATTTTACTTGAAATAATTTAAAACAATGTGAGTTTAATAAATACTTATAATTAATCAACAACATTTCATTTTAAATTTCGTAAAAAAATTCTTAGAAAAAATCACGCTCTGATCAGCTGTTTTTTGCGCGCGCAAACTAACAGACGCAACACGACAAGTGTCAAAAAACAGAAAATTTTGTAAACAAAACTTAATGAAATTTTTTAATGAAACTACGAAATCTAATGAATCAAAATAAATGAATATCTTGCACAATATGTATGAAATTTCATTCAGCATATGAAAAATTTCATTGTTGCAATGAACCAACGTTAATGAATTCCATTCATTAGTGATATGAAGCGTTTTTCTATCAGTGTAATGGGGAAAAAGGGAGAAAGTAGAGATACTTAAAATTGGTACTTTACGATCCACTCGCGGAAATTACATTCTGGGAAAATAAATTTTTGAATTTTCGCTTCAATTTGGTACATTATTGTTCCTTATGCACTAATGTTCCTTGAAACTTAAAGTTTGAACTATGAGATCGTTTCGCCAAAATAAAATTTTTTGCTACTTTAAATCTACTCAAAATATAATATTTTAAAGGTCGAAACTAACAGTTTTTATGTTTAATTAAAAATTAATAAGAATTTGAAGTAATAAAGTTTTTTTTTTTACAGCTAACCGGTAACGAAGTACCGGGCGAGTTAGCTAGTTATCTATAAAATAGAGATTACAAAGTAAAAACTAAAATTACAGATAAAATTTTGTTTTTCGGTTACAAGAAAATACAAAGTATATTCTTAAAATCTGTATTTCGACAGATAACTTTGTCAAATGTCTGTCGAATTAAGATTACAGTCATTTTACAGAGTTTTTAACAGAGTAATTATTTTGAGTGTGGATAAAAAAAAAACTGAAAAATCGTATAGCAAAAACAAAATCTACAAGAAATTCTAAGAAACTTTTCCAAAGAAACCATTGGTCTAAAATCAAACCCTATACCGCGCCTAACGACATCAAAGTCTGTCCGTCCATCTGTATTTCTGTCTGTGTGAAACACGCTAACTTCCAAATGTTAGCGGAAGAATGAAAAATATATATGACAAGCTGCTGAGGCATGGCGTATATTTTTGTTATACTTCCGGTCAGATTAATATATTTATTTAAAATCGATTTATATATTTATTTTTCCATTTCAGGGATTATGTCTAATATACTTGCCGTTCATAATCCCAAAAATTGTTCGAATTATATTCAGCGGCAATTATTTATTCCTGGGGTTCCATGGTGGAACATATGGCTACATTTGTTGTTGTTTCATTAATAAAAGGAGTTTAAGATGGACCGGGAATTAGCCGATTGCATTATATACGTGTGCCGGCGTTTTGAATGATCACGTCGGTATTATATTTTAAAGGCGGTTAAAATTTCTCAGCTTTGGCCTGTTCTTGCAGCATATCGGTATATAAAACTACGTTTTCTTTACATCTGAGGTGTATGGTATGTTCAGCAACTTTGTAGAAAATATAATGGCAAATATTTTTGTGAAACAAATTAACCCTCTAACTCCCTCTCATACCGGTATTTTGTGGCTCAATTCTAACAAATCGCTAAAAACACCCCGAAAAAGGGGAGGGTGGGGATGAAATGTTCTACAAAAATGTTGCCAATAAAATTTTACTATATATGGGGCAAAACGCGTCAAAGGTCCACACCAAAAAACAAATGTTGTCCAATTTAAGTATAATTTTGGTAAAATAGTAGGTTAATGATAGGTATTCTAAATTACAAATATAAAATTTTTTGATGAAATATTGGCAGAGTTACAGGGTTGGAAAGTTTTGATGTTTTTAAAAAGAACATATTTTGGTGAATTTTAATTAACATTTTGATGAAATAAAAATTATAATTTTAAAAACGACTTTTAAAGTATTTTTGACGGCCTTTAAAATGGCATATGTGTTTTTTTTGAAAAAAATAAATTTGACCTTAAAATTCAAGGTCAAAATATTAAATTGTAATTATCTTATAAGGGTTGCACTTTTAGATTTTTTTCACTAAGCCCACTAGAAAGGTTGAAATTTTTTTTAATTTCGGTTTTTTTTTTTAAAAATGGTATGTATGATACTTTATGAGAAATCAATTTTTTTACGAGTACATAACACCCCAACTGTACTGATTTCTTTATTTTTTATGCGTGCAACGTTTGTTGTGTGTGTTTACAACGCACACTTTATCTAAGCATTGATTTTTGTTGTTGTTATTATATGCAGATTAAAGCGATTTCAGTACAATTTGAGTGTTATATACTCCTAAAAAATTGATTTCTCATACAGTATCATACATACCATTTTTTTTTTTAAAAACCGAAATTAAAAAAAATGTCAAGTTTTCTAATGGGCTTAGTGAAAAAAAATTAAAAGTGCGACCCTTATAAGATAATTACAATTTAATATTTTGACCTTGAATTTTAAGGTCAAATTTATTTTTTTCAAAAAAATCACAAATGCCATTTTAAAGGCCATCAAAAATACTTTAAAATTAGTTTTTTAAATTATAATTTTTGTTTCATCAAAGTGTTAATTAAAATTAGGGTTGCCATCCGTCCTCTTTTCCCCGGACACCGTCCTCTTTTTTAGGGCGTCCGGGGCAGTCCTACTTCTTTTTTAGAAAGTGTCCGGGGTTGTCCTACTTTTTGCACTTTTCCCCAGAAATTTGTTTTATTACTTCTTAACGTTTGAATTATTGCATTGTTGTATTTTTGCTTAGGTTAGGTTGTAAGTGGCTGCTGAAATTTTACGCCAACACACTGAGGTCCATTGTGATACCACGGGTTGCTTATTAGCAGTAATGTCAACCTTTTGTGAACAGAACTCGAATATAATAAAAAAAAAGCACTTTATGTAGAGCGAAATAACTACGTTGACATCACTTATTACACCGTCCGACAAAAATGAAAAAAGTCGTTGAACGCGAACAGGATAATATACGTTTGAAACTACAGACTAAATGTAGTAAAACATCATTTACAGTTTTTAAATTCGTGATCATGTTTTCTTTTAAAAGGACTTCAAAGTTTTAGAGGATTAAATTTTATAAAATATTTTTTTAATATTTTTACTTGTCCTAGGATGCCACTATTGACAGCAAATGAATGAGGTGGATTTCCCTTAATTTGCCTATTTTATTGTTTTTACATATTAGGAAAAAGGAGGTAAGTTACGTCCTTTCAAAAATGTATCCTTTAATATCATTCAACATTTTTAACAAAATATTTTGATAAAGTTTTCAAATGACTTTATTCACATCCTTTTATCCTGATACGGCAAAATAGAAAAATGGATAAATTAGGGGAGATCTTCCTCTTTCATTTTCCGTCACCAGTGTCAACCTAGGACAAGTACAAATATTTCAAAAATATTTTACAAAATGTATCCTTTAAAACTTTGAAGTCCTTTTAAAAGGAAACAGGATCACGAAATAAAAAACTGTAAATGCAGTTTTACTCCATTTCATCTCTACTTTTAGACGTATATCATCCAGTTCATGTTTAATATTGGCTGTCGGGTGGTGTTATCAGCTGTTGTGTGTCTTAAAGTTTGCTCTCCGAAAAAAAATTTGTCTATCCAAAATTTCCATTTAAATATTTTCTAAATGATTTCAAGCAAATTCCTTTTGAATTTCCCAAAATTGTATATCAGAAATTCGCAATTGTAATTCAAAAGTTTCCATTTGTATTTTAAAATTTTCTAAATGCTTTTTAAAAATTCCATTTCATAAATTTCCAATTTTCAAAAAATTCCAATTAAGTATATATCAAAAATTTATTTCCATATGTATTTCAAAATTTTTCGAATGCTTTTCAGAAGATTTTGATACACAAATGAAATTTTTTGAAAAGCATTTACATAATTTTTAAATCAAAATGAAAGTTTTTGAAATACAATTAAAATATCTGAATTTATTTAAATTGAAAAGTAATTTTCTTAAAATTATTTAAAACATTTGGATATGAAAATGGAAATTTTTTAAAAACAAATAAAATTTTCTGAAATGCATTTAGAAAATTTTGAAATACCCAGCAAAAAAAGGGCGGAGTACTTCTATTTGGAGTACTTTACAACACAAGAAAAAAATGCAAAGGCATTATTTTCTACTCCATAAAAAGTTGTTATTCTGCACTTAACTCATTACCTTCCACGACACTCCTATACAAAAGTAAGTAGATATTCAGTAGATAAGAAGTACTTCGAGCTTTCAAACAACTTCCAACTACTTCCCTGAAGTAGTTCTTATCTACTGAATATCTACTTACATTTGTATGAAGGTGTCGCGATAGGTAATGACTTAAGAGCTGAATATCTATGTATTCTGGAGTAGAAAAAAATGTTTGTGTGTTTTTTGTTATCTTTGTTGTATTGCATTACATTTGTTATAGTTTTAAAGCACTCCACTGGGAAGTGGTAATGACTTTTTTTGCAGGGTACAAATAGAAAACACTGATATACATTGAACATTTTTGACTTATATTTAGAATTTTTTTAAATATAACTGGAAATTTTTTAATTCTAAATAGATATTTCCAAAATATAATTGAGTGGATATTTCCAAAATATTGAAATATATTTTTCTTAGTGAAAAAAAAAAAATGTTTATTCTTAAAAAAAATGTTTTTTTTTGCATGTTGTATCGCGTTAACTTTTTTTAAATTAATTTGTTAAAAAAAACTGTCCTCTTTTTTGGGTCAAATGTCCTCCTTTTTTGAGGCTGACGTCCTCTTTTTCTCAAAATGCAAATGGCAACCCTAATTAAAATTCACCAAAATATATTCTTTTCAAAAACATCAAAACTTCCCAACCCTGTAACTCTGCCAATATTTCAACAACAAATTTTATATTTGTAATTTATACTACCTATCATTAACCTAATATTATGCCAAAATTATACTTGAATCGGACAACATTTGTTTTTGGGTGTGGACCGTTGACGCGTTTTGCCCCATATGTTAGAGCACACCAAAGCCCAAAAATTAACACAAACACCAAAAAAGAGTCAAGTTCTATGTTTTGCTTATGAAAAAAGGACGGACGGACAAATATTCATGTCGTTAGGCGCGGTATAGGGTTTGATTTTAGAAACATGGTTTCTTTGGGAAATGTTCTTAGAATTTCTTGTAGATTAAATTTTTGCTATACGATTTTTGACAAAAAAAATCGACCCGCCCTAACCTTCATATATGCTATGCATCTGCATAGCATACATGTCCGACCGAACGTTCGGGTTCGGTTACGTAGTTTGACAAAAAGTGACGCTCGGCCACTGTTTGGGGTTCTTCCAAATTTTTGCTAAACTTTACCGAACTTTTGTATGCATTGTTTAGTGTTTTCCCAATTAAACCACATTATCAGTTGCAACTATCCTACACTATGAATCGGGCTATTGTTTTAAAGAGATACTAACTTTTTTTCGAAAAACTTAACACGAGCTATATTTTTCCACTTCTTTTATGCATACAAAAGTATAGAATATTTATTTTTTATCTATAAAATTTCGCAACTAAGAACAGAAAAAACTTTTTTAAATGAATTGAATTCGTTTTTTATGATTTGTTTTTAAAAGAGTTCGGCAGAACTTTGCAAAATTAGAGTTTATGTTCATGTATGGGTTCAGTCTGAAAAAGTCTTTCGGTAGGATACTAATGATAATACATCATCAAGAATGATAACGTAAACAACCAAATTTTGAAGAAAATGCGAACACTCTGACGGTATTACTGTCCGAGCTGCGAAGGATTTCATTCCGTAATTAGATTTGGTGTTCAGAATTAAACTTCAATGATTGCATTCCCCAATCACAATTTATCGAATGAATTTACATTTGATTTTAAAATATAGAATGCATTCCATTTCTTTTTCATTCGACTTTGAAAAATTGAATGCGTAAGTTTTTATAAATTCGATTTTTAAAAGTCTCATGAATAATAAATGAATGAAATAAAGAATGCATTTAATTTTTAAAATTCTCATAAACAAGAATTCGATTTAATATTAAAAATCTAATGCATTCCAAGGAATATTGATATTAAAAAATAATTGCATTCAGTGACTATTAAAATCGAATGGATTTTATTTGTAAATTCATTCGAAAAGTAATTAATTCTTCGAAGCTTTGATTACCCTAAAGTATCATAAAGTTCAAAGTATATTTCTATAATATTCGTTAGTTTTTATTAAAAAAACAGTGACATCAATAAATACAATTTATTTATATTCGAAAAAATTTCAATTAATAGAGGTTTTATAAAAAAAACGTTTTATAAAAATAGACGTTTTTTAAAAAAACAGTGGCATAAATAAATACAAATTATTTATATTTGAAAAAATTTCAATTAATAGACGTTTTATGCAAAAAAAAAAGCAAAAAAAAAAATTATGCATTCAAATTCATGTATGACAATGTATGATCATTAATGTACATGCACTCTCAAATTACGGATATGCACTTGTATGGACATCCATATATGCATCATATATGAACATACATGGTCATTTTCACCCGGGCAGTAACAGAATAAGAGCGTAATTGACACAGAACAAAGACAATTGAAACACGTAGCCCTTAAGGTACCTACAGGCGACGCAATATTATGCACAATATTTTTGCCGTTTACCCACAATTGGCATACACAGGGGCGTATCCAGGAATTTATTTCGCAGGGGGCCCAATTTTTTTTTTTAATTTACATATCTTTTTCTTCTGCCGTCTTTCCCTTGAAACAAAATGTAACTGATTAAGAGAAACCAAATTCTGATAATTTTTCTCCCAAGACACTTTTCCTATGGAACAAGTCTCTGAATCTGATACATTTTTCCTATAGAACAAGCCTCAGCTTCTGAAAAATTTTTCCTATAAAACAAGTTTTGTAGAAAAAGTCTCAGATTTTGATACATTTTTCCTTTAAAAAAAGTCTCAGATTCTGAAACATTTTTCCCATAGAAAAAGTCTTAGATTCTGAGGCATTTTTCCTAAGGAAAAAATATCAGATTCTGATACATTTTTTCTAAAGAAAAAGTATCAGGTTCTGAATCATTTTTCCTTAAGAAAAAGTTTCAGATTCTGAGACATTTATTCTAAAGAAAAAGTCTTAGATTTTGAGATATTTTGCCTATAAAAATGTTTCAGATTCTAAAATATTTTCCAAATAGAAAAGTTTTAGATTCTGAGACATTTTTCCTATAGAACAAGTTTCAGATTTTGATACATTTTTCCTATCGAACACTTAAATTTTCCTATAGAAAAAGTCTTAGTCTAATACATTCCTATTCCTATAAAAAGTATTAGATTCGAATTCATTATTACTAAAGAAAATCCATCAGGTTCTAAATAAAAAGTATCAGATTCCTAGAAATTTTTCCTATTAGAAAAGTCTCATATTTTGAGCGGGTTCTTTTAAAAAAAGCTCAGATTCTGAGACGGTTTTTCTAAAAATAGTTCTAAGATACTGAGACATTTTCCTATTGAAAAATTTTCTATAGAAAATTTCAAGATCCTGAGCCATTTTTTCTATAAAAAAATTCAAGATTCGAAAACATTTTTCCTATTAAAAAAATTCTCAGATTCTGAGACATTTTTCGTATAGAAAAATTCTTAGATTCTGAAACATTTTTCTCAGATTGTGAGGAATTTTTTCTATAGAAAAATTCTCAGATTCTAAGACGTTTTTCGCATGGAAAAATTCTTAGTTTTATAATACATTTTTCCTATGAAAAAAGTTTCAGAGTCTTTGAAATTTTTACTAAGAAAAAGTCTCAGATTCTAAGACATTTTATAGTAAAAAAAGTTTTAGATATCACAACTGTCTGATTTTGAGATATTTTTCCCAAAAAACTCTGATTCTGAGATATTTTTACACTCAAAATAATTTTGCAGTAAAAGGTTTAGTAAGTGATATTGTACCAAAATCTACTAATTGGTTACTAATTTTAGTATCTTCAAAGTACTAACATTAGTAATTTTTACTGGTTTTGACTAATATTAGTTAAAAATTTTAGTATTGGTTACCAATTTCTGCACTAGGTCCTTTTGTACTAAAATTAGTTAAATTTTTAGTATTGAATACCCACGTTTTTTTTTGGGTGTACATAGAAAAATCTCTGATTTTGAGACTTTTCCTAAGGAAAAAGTTTTAGATTCTGAGTAAAAGTATAATTTTTTGAGACATTATATACATAAATACTATACTAAAAAGTCTCAGAATCTGGAACATTTTTTCAAAGGCAAGGTCTCAGATTCTAAGAAATTTTTTCTGTAGAAAAAGTCAGAATAAATACCAGATTCTGAGAAGATTGTTATATGAACTAATAAAAAATTTCAAGTTATTACTACAAATTACTCACAATTAGATCCCTTTTTTGTATACATAAAGCTTCAGTTTCTGAGACAATTTTCCATTAGAATTTTAAGTTGAAACTTTTCAAATTCTTAAAGAAAAATTTTCAGATTTTGAGACATTTTCTGGCAGAAAAATTTTCAGATTCGAAAAATTTTCCTTCAGACAAATTTTCAGATTCTTAAATGTTTTTAAATTTTTTTCAATAATATTTAATACTGAAATTTGTGAAATCATTTCGGGGGGGGGGGGGCCTGGCCCCCGCCCCTCCCCTGTATACGCCACTGGGCATACATAAAAATACTGTGTAAAATATTGAACTGAAAAAAATACATACAGATTGTGCATAATATTGAATCGTCTGTAGAGGCCTTTAAACACTCAAAAACAGCAAGTGTGAACAGCACATTAAAGCTTCGACAGAGGAAAACAAACAACCACACAGTAACAGTAATGTGGCATTCACGTTACTGTTACTGATTTTTCCAGAGTTGCCATACTGTTGGTCAGTGCTGCTAGATTTTTTATTTAAAACTGAGCGATGCCCATCAAGATGTTTTTTTAAATAACATCTATGATCTTCTAGCTTTTATTAAAACCAGTTGGTATCATTTCGGAGAAATAGCATTTTAAAAACACTTTCCAAAAAGCGGATGCCAAAAAAGACTGTATTTTAAACACCTGTATTTTAAACACCAGGCGCGCAGAATCTACTAGCAATGGGTATTTCATGTTTTTAAAATTTAAAAAACGTGATATCTCAGCAACTAATAGACCGATTTTAAAAATTCTTGCATGAGCTTGTAGAGGAAAAATTAAAGAAGCTTCTAACTTTGTTTCCAGAGTTGCCATACTGTTCGATTGTCAGTGCTGAAAGATTTTTAATTTAAAATTGCTTTATCTCAGTAACCACAAGAGCGATGCCCATATTTTTTAAATAACATCTCTGATCTTCTAGCATTTCGGAGAAATAGCATTTTAAAAACACAGTTCCAAAAAGCGGATGCCAAAAAAGTCTTAGAAATTTTTTTAAACATGTTTTTCAAACACCAGGCGCGCAGAATCGACTAGCAAGGGGTATTTCATGTTTTTAAACTTTAAAAATCGTCATTATTTAATTGGAAAAATTAAAGAAGCTTTGAATTTTTGTTTCCAGAGTTGCCATACTGTTTGTCAGTGCTGCCAGATTTTTTTTAAATAACATCAAATGATGCCAATTGGCATCATTTCGGAGAAATAGCATTTTAAAACACATTTCCGAAAAGCGGATGCCAAAAGACTTAGAAATTTTTTGAAACCTGGGGGCTAATTCTCGCAGTCGTGATCGAAATTATTTTGTTTCGAGTAAAATATCGATAGTTCGAAATTTGCGGATGATGGGACTCGTTACTTTTCGATTCGATTTTATGTTTCAGTGATTTTGTATTTTTTAAAGCATAGTTTTAGGCATGTAATAAACACATGATTTGTTTTTGTTTTAAATGTAAAACATGTTTTTGTCGCTCATCCTTAACATATGCATTTAGTAAATATTTAGTTTTATTTTAATAATTTCGAATTATAACAGGCCTTTATTGTTGGCATACTTATCAATGTTCTGCCATACAAAGTGTTAACGTCGAAAATTCGGGTAGATAATATTAAATGCAATACATTGTAAATGAGTTTTTAATTGTAAAAAAATGTTTTGCCGTCAAGCTGAATTGTATTAAATAATCAAATTTTATCAATATATTTTCAAAAATGTAGTGTTATTTACACGCTTAGTTTAATTAAAAAAAATAAGTGAAGGGTTAAAATTGTCCGATTTGACTTAAATTTTAATAACATAATTTTTAGACTAACTCTTAATTATACATTTTGACAAACAAACTAATTTTATATCGTATTCTATCTTCCAAAATTATTTCGTTTGTATGGTGGCGCATGGGTGTATGATACTTGTTTTTTTTTCAAGAAATTAGTTAGGGTTTTTTATGAAAATTTCGACAACTTCAACCGATAACTTACTTGAAAAAAGCAAGTATCATACAGAGAGATGGGCGTATGAGTAAATTTTGACTCACAGTCACTTACGCTCGAATCACTCACGTAAATTTTTTGTTTTAATCACGCTCACTTACTAGTCACGTGAGTAAAAAAAATTTTCACGCGTGACTAACGCCAGATTTTTTTCAACTCACGCTTACTCACAATCACGTGATTGAAATAAAAATCACTCACGCATGATTCACGCAAATCACGTGACCATCGCCCATCTTTATTACCCACATCAACAGCATTAAATACAAAGTTCAACTTGTTGAATAAGATATTCCGTTTTTTTGTATTTGTCTCTTAAAAAATGTTATTTGTAATTTTATACAAAAATTTAATACAGTAATATCATAAAATACAGAAATAAACGGAATATCGAAAGCTAATTTGCTATCGAATGAAATACCGCACGATAACGTATAAACCCTCGCTCGATATCGAATGACATCATTGGAAATTTCGATACACACAACTCGATCACGAGTGATATCATCCCAAAAGAAAAAAAATTGAACGTTCGAGTAGAATTTCAATCGTTATCGACTGCGAGAATTAGCCCCCTGTATTTCGAACACCAGGCGCGCAGAATCGACTAGCAAGGGGTATTTCATGTTTTTAAACTTTAAAAATCGTCATGTCTCAGAAACTAATGGACCGATTTAAAAAATTCTTGCATGAGCTTGTAGAGGAAAAATTAAAGAAGCTTTGAATTTTTGTTTCCAGAGTTGCCATACTGTTTGTCAGTGCTGCCAGGTTTTTTATTTAAAACTGCTGTATCTCAGTAACCACTAGAGCGATGCCCATCAAAATGTTTTTTTAAATAACATCTACGATCTTTTAGCTTTTACTAAAACCAGTTGGCATCATTTCGGAGGAATAGCATTTTAAAAACACATTTCCAAAAAGCGGATGCCAAAAGAGACTTAGACATTTTTTGAAACCTGTATTTCAAACACCAGGCGCGCAGAATCGACTAGCAGGGGGTATTTCATGTTTTTAAACTTTAAAAATCGTCATTATTGTACGACCGAATACACCTTGTAACGATTCCGCGTCGTCGGTGTACTACCTTAGGGGAACAGAGCTACCTATTAGATACGGCTGTGCTCGTCGGTGGGGAGGGTTTGTTAAGTTCCCAAAACAATAGAAAAATAATTACACGGAATACGCTAACTCGGATTTCACATTTTAGGTAGCAATAACGACAATACAGGTGATTCCTAAAGACCTAGAAGAGAAAAGGTACCCGCTGATGTTGATGGTGTAACTATAGGTGGTTTTCGCTACACCTTCCATCGCCCACCCTCCTTGCTGACAAAGTCGAATAATTTGCCGTCAGCCCAATAAAACCAAATGCTAAAACCATTTCCCTATCTATCCCATACCTCCAACTTCACTTTTCGCGATAAAAAAAAAAAAATTTAAGCATTCATTCTCAACAACATCTTAATTTATTAAAATTTAATTAAGAGGGGGAAAAAAAATTAAATATAGGGTGATTCCATGTCAAACCGCACAGAAAACTATGATTTTCGGATTTGTCACCTCCGATTTTAATGAAATTCGCATAAAATATTTCACATGCGTTGTTTTCATAAAATGATTACCTTACAGGCTCCAAAAATTTTTAGTTTTCGAAATATGGCGTCTTGAAAATTGGCAAAAACGTCAAATTTTCAATAAGGTGCACATACAAAGTCACCCATAACTTTAAAACTATAAAACCCACAATTACCAAATAGGTACCATTTGAAAGCTGAAAGGATTACCTTAAAAGTGACATGCACAATTTTTTCTTGTAATGAAAGGTCAAAGGTCATATTTCAATGTCTAATGTTCAAAGACCTATATCTCAAAATCCGATATTTTTAAAATTCTCAAAAAAATATATGATAACAACCAAGTCTTTCCCTACATTTGTATCAAAATTTCAGGGTGGACACTCATATGGTTCCAAAGTTACAGAAGAAAACGTGCTCGAAGGCAAGGTTTTTTCTGCGAGTTCATATAAAAAATATTGCACAAACAAAACAATATAAGTACATAGTCGTAAACAAAGGTGCGGGCCTAGAACAAGGCTTAATACTTTTTATGTATTTTGAGCTATATTGTAGGGGTTTTCTTGTTCTTTTACAAGGAAAGTCCTCGAAAGTGAACATACCTGATTTCTTTAAAATTTATACACAAGCTGAGCTTGTCGGCCTAAATTCAGGTTAAACGGGGTTAAAAATTACCCATTTTCAGTTATTTAATGTTTTGGTACTTTATATTGATGCCACATATAACAGATCAGTTTCATTCGAAACCTATATTCTTCCATAGTAGGGAAATAGGAATGGGGTGGGGAACCGTATTTTCAAAGCGGAATAAAGCTCATAAACAAGAATATAATCAAGCATAAAAATGGTTTAGAAATGAAAACACTAATGTTTCGAACTTCTTTGAATTTTTGCCTTATTTTATTTTGGACACACTAATAAAGATATTTTTTTTTAAATTCGGATGAAACCCGACCTGTAAGAAAAACTGCCAATAAAAAATTCATGTGATTGCTTAATTTAAATAGAAAATAGTACCAACAATGAATTTGGTTTACAAAAACTATACATTTTTAACAAAAACAATTATGCAACAAATAAAATGTCTCAAACAGACGCCCAAAATTTTTTTTTTTTTAATGAAACGGATCTGATATATCATCAATGTACCTAAAAGTTAAAATTACTTTGAAGATTTTCCTTGTAAGAAAACACGAAAACAAGAAAACACTACGATAAAATTTAGTTTTGATAGTGAAATCAAATTCAGGAGGTCGAAATATTAATAAATAATGGGTTCAGTTCTTAGGTCCGTCCCATTGTTTGTTTACTGCTAGCAGCATGCTAGCATGCTATGCTGCTTCGTGTGTGTAAGCTTTTGCATATGAACTCGTAGAGAAAATATTGACTTCAAGCACGTTTTCCTCTGTAACTTTGGAACCATATGAGTGTCCACCCTGAAATTTTGATACAAATGTAGGGAAAGACTTGATTGTTATCATATATTTTTTTGAGAATTTTAAAAATATCGGATTTTGAGATATAGGTCTTTGAACATTAGACCTTGAAATATGACCTTTGACCTTTCGTTACAAGAAAAAATTGTGCATGCCACTTAAAAGGTAATCCCCTCAGCTTTCAAATGGTACCTATTTGGTAATTGTGGGTTTTATAGTTTTAAAGTTATGGGTAACTTTGTATGTGCACCTTATTGAAAATTTTACGTTTTTGCCAATTTTCAAGACGCCATATTTCGAAAACCGAAAGGTTTTGGAGCCAGAAAGGTAATGATTTTAGGAACACTATCCATTTGCAATATATTTGGCAAATTTTATTTAAATCGAAGGTGACAAATCCGAATGCTGTGTGGTTTGAGCTGGATTTGCCCAACAAGAAAAATTTTTGTTTGAAAGAAAATTTTGAAAAATTCTCTGACAACCAAAAATAAAAAAACAAATCTAACTAGATTTCAACACAAAATTGAAATTTATAGTTGAGTGGAAATTTGTTTTTACACCCCTACAAAAATGTTAGTACCATCCACGGGTAAAAAAAGTTAAGGGCCACAAAACTAAGGTAGGGAAGATTATCGCTTTTATAGCTATGAGTCTTAGGCACGAGATTTCATTCCGACTCCAAACTAGTCGCCATCACAACCTTTTTTGGCCGAAACCGAAGCCGAATATTCAAAAAAAAATATTTTTGAAGTAAAAACAAGAAAAATAAAACTCGCATTTAAAAAAACCCATTTCCAAAAAGCGGATGCCAAAAAAGACTTAGAAATTTCGGCCGAAACCGAAGCCGAATATTCAAAAAAAAAATATTTTTGCAGTAAAAACAAGAAAAAAAGTAAAACTCGCATTTAAAAAACCCATTTCCAAAAAGCGGATGCCAAAAAAGACTTAGAAATTTTTTGAAACATGGTTTTTAAACACCAGGCGCGCAGAATCGACTAGCAAGGGGTATTTCATGTTTTTAAACTTTAAAAATCGTCATATCTCAGAAACTAATGGACCGATTTTAAAAATTCTTGCATGAGCTTGTAGA
>CAWUER010000604.1:0-35589 GCA_963921195.1 Pegoplata infirma
TGTCTGTCTGTCTGTCTGTCTGTCTGTCTGTCTGTCTGTCTGTCTGTCTGTCTGTCTGTCTGTCTGTCTGTCTGTCTGTCTGTCTGTCTGTCTGTCTGTCTGTCTGTCTGTCTGTCTGTCTGTCTGTCTGTCTGTCTGTCTGTCTGTCTGTCTGTCTGTCTGTCTGTCTGTCTGTCTGTCTGTCTGTCTGTCTGTCTGTCTGTCTGTCTGTCTGTCTGTCTGTCTGTCTGTCTGTCTGTCTGTCTGTCTGTCTGTCTGTCTGTCTGTCTGTCTGTCTGTCTGTCTGTCTGTCTGTCTGTCTGTCTGTCTGTCTGTCTGTCTGTCTGTCTGTCTGTCTGTCTGTCTGTCTGTCTGTCTGTCTGTCTGTCTGTCTGTCTGTCTGTCTGTCTGTCTGTCTGTCTGTCTGTCTGTCTGTCTGTCTGTCTGTCTGTCTGTCTGTCTGTCTGTCTGTCTGTCTGTCTGTCTGTCTGTCTGTCTGTCTGTCTGTCTGTCTGTCTGTCTGTCTGTCTGTCTGTCTGTCTGTCTGTCTGTCTGTCTGTCTGTCTGTCTGTCTGTCTGTCTGTCTGTCTGTCTGTCTGTCTGTCTGTCTGTCTGTCTGTCTGTCTGTCTGTCTGTCTGTCTGTCTGTCTGTCTGTCTGTCTGTCTGTCTGTCTGTCTGTCTGTCTGTCTGTCTGTCTGTCTGTCTGTCTGTCTGTCTGTCTGTCTGTCTGTCTGTCTGTCTGTCTGTCTGTCTGTCTGTCTGTCTGTCTGTCTGTCTGTCTGTCTGTCTGTCTGTCTGTCTGTCTGTCTGTCTGTCTGTCTGTCTGTCTGTCTGTCTGTCTGTCTGTCTGTCTGTCTGTCTGTCTGTCTGTCTGTCTGTCTGTCTGTCTGTCTGTCTGTCTGTCTGTCTGTCTGTCTGTCTGTCTGTCTGTCTGTCTGTCTGTCTGTCTGTCTGTCTGTCTGTCTGTCTGTCTGTCTGTCTGTCTGTCTGTCTGTCTGTCTGTCTGTCTGTCTGTCTGTCTGTCTGTCTGTCTGTCTGTCTGTCTGTCTGTCTGTCTGTCTGTCTGTCTGTCTGTCTGTCTGTCTGTCTGTCTGTCTGTCTGTCTGTCTGTCTGTCTGTCTGTCTGTCTGTCTGTCTGTCTGTCTGTCTGTCTGTCTGTCTGTCTGTCTGTCTGTCTGTCTGTCTGTCTGTCTGTCTGTCTGTCTGTCTGTCTGTCTGTCTGTCTGTCTGTCTGTCTGTCTGTCTGTCTGTCTGTCTGTCTGTCTGTCTGTCTGTCTGTCTGTCTGTCTGTCTGTCTGTCTGTCTGTCTGTCTGTCTGTCTGTCTGTCTGTCTGTCTGTCTGTCTGTCTGTCTGTCTGTCTGTCTGTCTGTCTGTCTGTCTGTCTGTCTGTCTGTCTGTCTGTCTGTCTGTCTGTCTGTCTGTCTGTCTGTCTGTCTGTCTGTCTGTCTGTCTGTCTGTCTGTCTGTCTGTCTGTCTGTCTGTCTGTCTGTCTGTCTGTCTGTCTGTCTGTCTGTCTGTCTGTCTGTCTGTCTGTCTGTCTGTCTGTCTGTCTGTCTGTCTGTCTGTCTGTCTGTCTGTCTGTCTGTCTGTCTGTCTGTCTGTCTGTCTGTCTGTCTGTCTGTCTGTCTGTCTGTCTGTCTGTCTGTCTGTCTGTCTGTCTGTCTGTCTGTCTGTCTGTCTGTCTGTCTGTCTGTCTGTCTGTCTGTCTGTCTGTCTGTCTGTCTGTCTGTCTGTCTGTCTGTCTGTCTGTCTGTCTGTCTGTCTGTCTGTCTGTCTGTCTGTCTGTCTGTCTGTCTGTCTGTCTGTCTGTCTGTCTGTCTGTCTGTCTGTCTGTCTGTCTGTCTGTCTGTCTGTCTGTCTGTCTGTCTGTCTGTCTGTCTGTCTGTCTGTCTGTCTGTCTGTCTGTCTGTCTGTCTGTCTGTCTGTCTGTCTGTCTGTCTGTCTGTCTGTCTGTCTGTCTGTCTGTCTGTCTGTCTGTCTGTCTGTCTGTCTGTCTGTCTGTCTGTCTGTCTGTCTGTCTGTCTGTCTGTCTGTCTGTCTGTCTGTCTGTCTGTCTGTCTGTCTGTCTGTCTGTCTGTCTGTCTGTCTGTCTGTCTGTCTGTCTGTCTGTCTGTCTGTCTGTCTGTCTGTCTGTCTGTCTGTCTGTCTGTCTGTCTGTCTGTCTGTCTGTCTGTATGTCTGTCTGTATGTCTGTCTGTCTGTCTGTCTGTCTGTCTGTCTGTCTGTCTGTCTGTCTGTCTGTCTGTCTGTCTGTCTGTCTGTCTGTCTGTCTGTCTGTATGTCTGTCTGTATGTCTGTCTGTCTGTCTGTCTGTCTGTCTGTCTGTCTGTCTGTATGTCTGTCTGTCTGTCTGTCTGTCTGTCTGTCTGTCTGTCTGTCTGTCTGTCTGTCTGTCTGTCTGTCTGTCTGTCTGTCTGTCTGTCTGTCTGTCTGTCTGTCTGTCTGTCTGTCTGTCTGTCTGTCTGTCTGTCTGTCTGTCTGTCTGTCTGTCTGTCTGTCTGTCTGTCTGTCTGTCTGTCTGTCTGTCTGTCTGTCTGTCTGTCTGTCTGTATGTCTGTCTGTCTGTCTGTCTGTCTGTCTGTATGTCTGTCTGTCTGTCTGTATGTCTGTCTGTCTGTCTGTCTGTCTGTCTGTCTGTCTGTCTGTCTGTCTGTCTGTCTGTCTGTCTGTCTGTCTGTCTGTCTGTCTGTCTGTCTGTCTGTCTGTCTGTCTGTCTGTCTGTCTGTCTGTCTGTCTGTCTGTCTGTCTGTCTGTCTGTCTGTCTGTCTGTCTGTCTGTCTGTCTGTCTGTCTGTCTGTCTGTCTGTCTGTCTGTCTGTCTGTCTGTCTGTCTGTCTGTCTGTCTGTCTGTCTGTCTGTCTGTCTGTCTGTCTGTCTGTCTGTCTGTCTGTCTGTCTGTCTGTCTGTCTGTCTGTCTGTCTGTCTGTCTGTCTGTCTGTCTGTCTGTCTGTCTGTCTGTCTGTCTGTCTGTCTGTCTGTCTGTCTGTCTGTCTGTCTGTCTGTCTGTCTGTCTGTCTGTCTGTCTGTCTGTCTGTCTGTCTGTCTGTCTGTCTGTCTGTCTGTCTGTCTGTCTGTCTGTCTGTCTGTCTGTCTGTCTGTCTGTCTGTCTGTCTGTCTGTCTGTCTGTCTGTCTGTCTGTCTGTCTGTCTGTCTGTCTGTCTGTCTGTCTGTCTGTCTGTCTGTCTGTCTGTCTGTCTGTCTGTCTGTCTGTCTGTCTGTCTGTCTGTCTGTCTGTCTGTCTGTCTGTCTGTCTGTCTGTCTGTCTGTCTGTCTGTCTGTCTGTCTGTCTGTCTGTCTGTCTGTCTGTCTGTCTGTCTGTCTGTCTGTCTGTCTGTCTGTCTGTCTGTCTGTCTGTCTGTCTGTCTGTCTGTCTGTCTGTCTGTCTGTCTGTCTGTCTGTCTGTCTGTCTGTCTGTCTGTCTGTCTGTCTGTCTGTCTGTCTGTCTGTCTGTCTGTCTGTCTGTCTGTCTGTCTGTCTGTCTGTCTGTCTGTCTGTCTGTCTGTCTGTCTGTCTGTCTGTCTGTCTGTCTGTCTGTCTGTCTGTCTGTCTGTCTGTCTGTCTGTCTGTCTGTCTGTCTGTCTGTCTGTCTGTCTGTCTGTCTGTCTGTCTGTCTGTCTGTCTGTCTGTCTGTCTGTCTGTCTGTCTGTCTGTCTGTCTGTCTGTCTGTCTGTCTGTCTGTCTGTCTGTCTGTCTGTCTGTCTGTCTGTCTGTCTGTCTGTCTGTCTGTCTGTCTGTCTGTCTGTCTGTCTGTCTGTCTGTCTGTCTGTCTGTCTGTCTGTCTGTCTGTCTGTCTGTCTGTCTGTCTGTCTGTCTGTCTGTCTGTCTGTCTGTCTGTCTGTCTGTCTGTCTGTCTGTCTGTCTGTCTGTCTGTCTGTCTGTCTGTCTGTCTGTCTGTCTGTCTGTCTGTCTGTCTGTCTGTCTGTCTGTCTGTCTGTCTGTCTGTCTGTCTGTCTGTCTGTCTGTCTGTCTGTCTGTCTGTCTGTCTGTCTGTCTGTCTGTCTGTCTGTCTGTCTGTCTGTCTGTCTGTCTGTCTGTCTGTCTGTCTGTCTGTCTGTCTGTCTGTCTGTCTGTCTGTCTGTCTGTCTGTCTGTCTGTCTGTCTGTCTGTCTGTCTGTCTGTCTGTCTGTCTGTCTGTCTGTCTGTCTGTCTGTCTGTCTGTCTGTCTGTCTGTCTGTCTGTCTGTCTGTCTGTCTGTCTGTCTGTCTGTCTGTCTGTCTGTCTGTCTGTCTGTCTGTCTGTCTGTCTGTCTGTCTGTCTGTCTGTCTGTCTGTCTGTCTGTCTGTCTGTCTGTCTGTCTGTCTGTCTGTCTGTCTGTCTGTCTGTCTGTCTGTCTGTCTGTCTGTCTGTCTGTCTGTCTGTCTGTACGAACGGCTTGACCGATTTTCATGAAATTTTCACCACAGATAGTACTAACCGAGGCGGAAACTATAGGCCATAAGCGAACGCGATCGGACAAAGGGGCGTAAAATGGCACGCCCCTTTGTACCATGCTAAAGCTATATCTGCCTGTCAGACAATAACGGAAAAACGACTGAACCGATTTTCATAAAATTTTCACCACAGATAGTACTAACCAAGGCGGGAACTATAGGCCATAAGCGACCGCGATCGGAAAAAGGGGCGTAAAATGCCACGCCCCTTTGTACCATGCTAAAGCTACATCTGCCTGTCCGGCAATAACGGAAAAACGGCTGAACCGATTTTCATGGAATTTTCACCACATATAGTACTAACCGAGGCGGGAACTATAGGCATTAAGCGACCGCGATTGGACAAAGGGGCGTAAAATGCCACGCCCCTTTCTACCATGCTAAAGCTATATCTGCCTAGCAGACAATAACGGAAAAACGGCTAAACCGATTTTCATGAAACTTTCACCACATATAGTACTAACCGAGGCGGGAACTATAGGCCATAAGAAACCGCGATCGGAAAAAGGGGCGTAAAATTCCACGCCCCTTTGTACCATGCTAAAGCTATATCTGCCTGTCCGGCAATAACGGAAAAACGGCTGAACCGATTTTCATCGAATTTTTACCACAGATAGTACTAACCGAGGCGGGAACTATATGCCATAAGCGACCGCGATCGGAAAAAGGGGCGTAAAATGCCACGCCCCTTTGTACCATGCTAAAGTTTTATCTACCTGTCCGTCAATAACGGAAAAACGGCTAAACCAATTTTCATGAAATTTTCACCACCGATAGTGCAAACCGAGGCGGGAATTATAGGTCAGAAAAAATGGGCGTAAAATGCCACGCCCCTTTGTACTAAACAGAAACTATGTCTGCCTGTTCCGCAATCACTGAAAAGTGATTTAACCGATTTCACAGAAATTTTTACCACAGATACTACTAACCGAGGCGAAAACTATGAGCCACAATAGAGGGCAATCGAAAAAAGGGGCGTAAAATGCCACGCACATTTTTGTTACACTGAAAGCAATTTCTGCCTTTTCCGCAATTACGCTTAAACAGCTAACTTGATTTTTATGAAATTTTCACCACAGATAGTATTAACCGAAGCGAAAAGTATGATCCACAGTAAAGAAAGGGGGCGTAAAATTCCACGCCCCTTTGTATTACATTGAAAGTTATTTCTTCCTGTTTCGCAATCACACATAAACGCCGGAAACTAAAAATTATAATAGAAATAATGTCGCGCCACTTTTTACTATACTGAAAGTTTTTTCTGCATGTTCCGTAATCATGCTTAAACAACCATACCGATTTAAAAAAATAAATAAAATAGCACGCCCCTTTTTGATGGTAATTGAACCCTATTTCTGCCTGTTCCGTAATCTAGCATAAACTGCTAAACCGATAGCATGAAATTTTTACCACAGATAGTAAGTACTTACCTAGGCGGGAACCATAGAGAAACATAGAGGCGAAGGTGAAAGAAAAAACAATATTGCTATCTTTTTCTAATTTCTCACGCGTACGTTGTCGATGTGAATTCACCACACAATACATAATTACAAGTCGTACTTTGACAACAAATACATGCATAGAAGTTGTACTTTGACAACTTAGTTTTTGACACCTTCGCCTCTATGTATACTCTATGGCGGGAACTATAGATTAAAATAGAGCGGGTTTGGACAAAGGGGCGTAAATTGACACGCGCTATTGTACTATACTGAAAGTGTTTCTGCCTGTTCCTTAATAACGCTTAAACGACTAAACCGATTTTAACAACATTTTTTCCATACATAGTACTAACAGAGACGGGCACTTTAGTATGTGTCAACTGCCACGCCTTTTGCAATGTACTGAAAGTTTATTCTGCCTTTCCATAATCACGTTTAAACGGTTATTATAATTTTTACGACAGTTAGTTAGTACTTATTGAGGCGGAAACTATATACACGTCCAGACAGAGGCGTGAATTGCCACGTCCCTTTGCAATACATTTAAATTTATTTCGGCCCGATCCGTACACACGCGTTGACGGTGAAACCAATTTTAATTAAATTTTCACCACAGATGGTATTTACCGTGGCGATCGGGAAACGGGGCTTAAAATGCCGCACCCCTTTGTATTAAATTAAAAAATATTTTTTCCTGTTAAACGATATGCCATATTAGCCCGCGATTAGACAAATGGGAGTAAAGTGCCACGTCAATTTGTTATATACAGAACGCTATTCCAACTCCTATAAACACTACTGTTAGAACTAACTGAATGCGAATTATTTGCTATATCAGAACCTGAAAACAGTTGAGCCGATTTCAATGAAATTTCCAACACAAATTGTGATATAGCCAATATTAAACAGCGATTGATAAAAAGGCATATAATGGCACGCATCTTTTTACTTTAGTGAGAGTTATGTCTGCTGAGAAAATTTAGTAGAAATTTTCTTCACGTGTTAACCAATAGGGGAACTATATATAGGTCACATGAGACCAAAATTGAACTAAATGCGTTAAATGCCACACCCACTTCAACTACAGTGAAAGTTTTGCCTTTATTGATGTTTTCATACATAAAGTTCTAACCTCGGAGGGAACTATAGGTTCCTTTTAAAAGCCATTAATGAAATACATTCATATTAGGTTTGTTCCCATGACGGAGGAACACTTACACACCATGTTCCCGACGCTTAGCAAAATCGAAAAAAAAATCAACCAAACCTCATGAATAAGTTTATATTCACCAGTGAAAAGTCACGAAAAAGTAAATAAATTAACTAATAAAAAACTCATTCATTACATAATATTTTTTTAACCCGGGCAACGCCGGGTGCAAAACAGCTAGTATACTATAAAACTCACGGTTCGATATTTCAAATTTAAAATAAAAAACACTATTCGAAAGAATTCATTTACGTCTTGAACATTTAAAAAAACCGAATGTTAGGGACAACTTTTTGGAAGAAGATTTAGAATTAACTGTAAATTGATGTTTTTACAGCCAAACGTTGAATAAAAAAGTTTTCAGTTTAAAACCAGTTGTGTGGATCGAATTCAATTTTGACTACCGATATTCCATTTATGTATATTAGGGTGGCACGAACAATGACTTTTTTCGAATTTTGTCGATCGCCGGGCAAATTATGTTTCTTTTTGGTCTAAAAACTCTATGTTTACATTTTTAGCCAAATCGGACAAAACTAGACCGTTTTTTCCATACAAACCAAACAACATTTTTTTCGATTTTTTATTTTTAATTATTATTTTACTTTACTTTAATTTTCGTGGAATAAACGCTTCAAAATTGACTCCGAAAAAAAATTTAGGGCCGTTGCAGTCATACTCCAAAAAATTAAAAAAAAAAGATATTTAGTTTTGAGTCAAAACTTTTGACTCGAAAGAATTTTTCTTTGAGATGTTGCTCTTATTTCTTTTTGTAACATCTTTATCACGTTCTAAAATATAGCAGAAAATTCACTTTTTACCTTTCTCACATTTTATTATCACAAAAAATGGCTTTTTGTCGAATTTCGTCAAATGCTGTTCAAATTATGGTTGCTTTTTGCCTAAGAATACAAAAAATATAACCAATCTTGATGTATGATCATTATTGTCCAACCGAACGACTTTTTCAGACTAAACCCATACATGAACTTCGTCCAATTTTGCAAAGTTCTGCCGAACCCAACCTTTAAAAAATTATTTTTAAGACATGTATGCTATGCAGATGCATAGCATATATCGCTCCTTTACTTGTATAGTGTCATAACTCAAAAAATGCGTTTTTTGAGTTAATGATGCAGAATTATTCGTTACATCATGCTTTATATTGTGTCAAAAATTCGTATTAATATCTTTTAAACTCACCGGTTGAGAAGAGTACACGCAATTATTACATTTTCTATGTACCGGCCTTTTTCAATTAAAAACCAATTTCAATAGTAAACTTTAAACGTGTTTTCTGCAAAATCAAATATTTTGAGTTATGACACTATACAAGTAAAGGAGCGATATGGAGTATGACATATACCTATCCACACATGGTTGCATACATTTACATATATGGAATATTACATTACTTGTATATGTTCATATATGCTCCCATATATGACATACATTTCCATATATTGTTCATATACTATCATACATGGAAGCATGTATGAGCATGCATGAACATGTATGAACATACATGGTCATTTTCACCCGGGTAGTAAAAAATTTAGTTTACTTTTTATATTTTCCTAAAGTTCAGAAAATTTTAATTTTTTCAGTATTTTTGCAATAAAAAATTTATTAAGCGTGGGACGAATATGCCGTATAGACTATCCCCCAGTTTCTGTAATACAAACACCATTCGTCTGCGACGAATTTGCATGTATTTTGTTTTTGTTACAATAACAAAATACACACAAATTCGTCACGAACGAATGGCGTTCGTATTACAGAAACTGGGGGTAAATTAAAGGTATTTGAACCTCTTATCAGCATTTGCAAATTTATTATTATTTTGGTTTTTATAACCAGACAAAAATTCAAGAATTTTCACTTATAAAAGGTTATATCTTTAAAAATAATGTACCAATTTCAATGATTTTTTTTAAATTAAAACTTATCTTTTACTTAGTCATAATTGGTAAAAAAATTTTACCTTATGATTTTTGGTAATTTAAAATTATTTTTTAGTCAGTTTAAAAAAAAATGTTACATTGTAAATTAAAAAAAAAGAGTTAAACAATTTTTGAAAAATACTTTATTTACCGATTATTGTTAAGAAAATAGTAAGCTTTAATCTCAAAAAAAGTTCATTGAAATTGGTACATTATTTAAAATGATATAGGTACTTAAAAGTGAACATTTTTAAGTTTTCATATCCCGGGTGAAAATGACCATGTATGTTCATACATGCTCATACATGATTCCATGTATGATAGTATATGAACAATATATGGAAATGTATGTCATATATGGCAGCATATATGAACATACACAAGTAATGTAATATTCCATATATGTAAATGTATGCAACTATGTGTGGATAGGTATATGTCATACACCTTCATATATGCTATTCCTTTGCATAGCATACATGTCCGACCGAACGTTCGGGTTCGGTTACGAAGTTTAACAAAAAGTGACGCTCGGCCACTGTTTGGGTTTCTTCCAAATTTTGGCTAAACTTTACCGAACTTTTGTATGCATTGGTTAGCGTCTTCCCAATTAAACCACATTATCAGTGCAACTATCCTACACTATGAATCGGGCTACTGTTTTAAAGAGATACTAACTTTTTTCGAAAAACTCAACACGAGCTATATTTTTCCACTTCTTTTAAGCATATAAAAGTACAGAATATTTATTTTTTATCTATAAAATTGCGCAACTAAAAAAAGAAAAAAAATTTTTAAAATTGAATTCGTTTTGTATGATTTTTTCTTAATTGGTCTTAAAAACAATTTTTTTTAAAGAGTTCGGCAGAACTTTGCAAAATTAGACGAAGTTCATGTTCAGTCTGAAATAATCTTTCGGTAGGACACTAATGATCATACATCATCAAGAATGATAACGCAAACAACCAAATTTAGAAGAAAATGCGAACACTCTGACGGTATTACTGTCCGAGCTGCGAAGGATTTCATTCTTTAATTAGATTTGGTGTTCAGAATTAAACTTCAATGATTGCATTCCCCAGCCACAATTTATCGAATGAATTTATATTTGGTTTTAAAATATAGAATGCATTCGATTTATTTTTCATTCGACTTTGAAAAATTGAATGCGTAAGTTTTTATAAATTCGAGTTTTAAAAGTCTTATGAATAATAAATGAATGAAATAAAGAATGCATTTAATTTTTAAAATTCTCATAAACAAGAGTTCGATTTAATATTAAAAATCTAATGCATTCCAAGGAATATTGATATTAAAAAATAATTGCATTCAGTGACTATTAAAATCGAATGGATTTTATTTGTTAATTCCCCGGGAGAAAATGACCATGTATGTTCATACATGCTCATACACGATTCCATGTATGATAATATATGAACAATATATGGAAATGTGTGTCATAATGGGAGCATATATGAACATACACAAGTAATGTAATATTCCATATATGTAAATGTATGCAACTATGTGTGTATAGGTATATGTCATACTCCTCCAAACATATATGCTATGCATCTGCATAGCATACATGTCTTAAAAACAATTTTTTTAAAGGTTGGGTTCGGCAGAACTTTGCAAAATTGGACGAAGTTCATGTATGGGTCCAGTCTGAAAAAGTCGTTCGGTTGGACAATAATGATCATACATTATCAAGATTAATTATAATTTTTGTATTCTATAGGCGAATATGAACGGCACTAACGTAAACAACCAAATTTAGAAGAAAATTCGAACACTCTGACGGTATTACTGTCAGAGCTGCGAAGGATTTCATCCCTTAATAAGATTTGGTGTTCTGAATTAAACTTTAATGATTGCATTCCCCAATCACAATTCATCGAATGAATTTACATTTGATTTTAAAATACAGAATGAATTCGGTTTTTTTTTCATTCAGCTTTGAAATTGAATGCGTAAATTTTTTTTAAATTCGATTTTTAAAAGTCTCATGAATAATAAATAAATGAAATAAAGAATGCATTCAGTTTTTAAAATTCTCATAAACAAGAATCCGATTTAATGGTAAAAATCGAATTCATTCCAAGAAATATTGATATTTAAAGATAATTGTATTCAGTGACTTTAAAAATCGAATGTATTTTATTTGTGAATTCATTCGAAAAGTGATTAATTCTTCGAAGCTTTGATTATCCTAAAGTATCATAAAGTCCAAAGTATTTTTTTAAAATATTCGTTAGTTTTTATTAAAAAATCAGTGTCATAAATTAGTAAAAATTATTTATATTTGAAAAAATTTCAATTAATAGACTTTTTATGGGGAAAAAATACAAAAAAAATTTTACATACAAATTCATGTATGACAATGTATGATCATTAATGTACATGCACCCTCAAATTACGGATATGCACTTGTATGGACATCCATATATGCATCACTAGCTAACCATCCCGGAACTTCGTTACCGGTTGTATCGAATACCGAATAATAGAAAGATCAGGATAACTCTATAGATTTCAAAAAAAATCCCCTAGGTAGTCTTTGTTTTTTTTTACTTGAGGACGTTTACGATTTTCATAAAATAATATTTGAATGAATAATTTAAACAATACAATTTGAATAACTTCGCTGGTACGTTATCATGTGCGTTCCGGTGAAAACAGATATTGACAATTTTCGAGCCCTTATATCGGGTTTTTGGATTTTAAGTGAATAAATATTTTAGTGAAAAAAGAAATGGGAATAAAAAAATTTAAGTGAAAAAACATATAGGGAGAAAAAATATGAAATAAAAAAGTTAAATACGATAAATTTGAGTAAAAAGTATCATTTCATATTGTTCCCTGCTCTATTCCATTTCGATCCCCGTTCTACTCCATTTCATTTCCAATTCCATCTCCTTTTGTTCCAAGCAAGTTTCATTCCTCTCCGTATAATATATGTGATAAAGAAATAAAAATTTCTATTGTCGTTATTTTATAGATATGGAAAGTATCATTTTACACCACTTTTATCAGATACCCCTTTTTACACAAAAATTTTTAAATTTGGCTGTTATTTCTGGGTCTTTTAGTTTAATAGTTAGATAGGTAAAAATAACCATTCGCCACCTCTTCCCTTAAAATTAAATTTTCTAAAAACTTTTTTTTTGTGCTAGGTGATCCTATATTTAAAATATCAAGTTTCAGAACCATTATTTCAAGAAATATACGAATAACCAAATTTACACTTCTTTATCCCCTTACGATTGGTCGCGACCCTTAGAAACAGAATCTCCTAAAAGAAAGTTATCAAGCATTAAAAATTTCAGTGCCTAGGATCATTACTTCATGAAATATAAAAAGTATCAAAAAACACTTTTTTATACCTCTAGAAACGGATTTTTTTTAAAAATACTTTAGCATAATGTTTTTTCACCGAAGTACCCTGCATTCCAAAATTCAAGCTTCTAAGGTCATTATTATAGGAACAAAAAAAGTACCAAAAGTACACTTTCTTACCCCCGTTAGAAACGGAATTTCCAAAAAGTATCTTTTCCAGAATGTTTTTTTCTTCAAAGAAAAATCCTACATTCCATATTTCAAGGATCATTTTCTAGGATCATTGTTTCAGCACTTTCGGTACTTTTAATAAAAAGTACTTTATATTAAAAGTAATTTTTGTAAAAGGTACTTTTTATATAAAGTACTTTTTATAAAGGGTACTTTTTATAAAAGGTATTTTTAATAAAAGGTACTTTTTAAAAAGGGTACTTTTTATAAAAGGTACTTTTGATAAAAGGTACTTTTGATATAAGGTACTTTTTATAAAAGGAACTTTTTATAAAAGGTACTTTTTATAAAAGGTACTTTTTATAAAAGGTACTTTTTATAAAAGGTACTTTTTAAAAAAGGTACTTTTTATAAAAGGTACTTTTTATGAAAGGTACTTTTTATAAAAGGTATTTTTTATAGAAGGTACTTTTAATAAAAGGTACTTTTTATAAAAGGTACTTTTTATAAAAGGTACTTTTTATAAAAGGTACTTTTTATAAAAGGTACTTTTTATAAAAGGTCCTTTTTATAAAAGGTACTTTTTATAAAAGGTACTTTTTATAAAAAGTACTTTTTATAAAAGGTACTTTTTATAAAAGGTACTTTTTATAAAAGGTACTTTTTATAAAAGGTACTTTTTATAAAAGGTACTTTTTATAAAAGGTACTTTTTATAAAAGGTACTTTTTATAAAAGGTACTTTTTATAAAAGGTACTTTTTTTAAAAGGTATTTTTATAAAAGGTACTTTTTATAAAAGGTACTTTTTATAAAAGGTACTTTTTATAAAAGGTACTTTTTGTAAAAGGTACTTTTTATAAAAGGTAGTTTTTATAAAAGGTACTTTTTATAAAAGGTACTTTTTATAAAAGGTACTTTTTATAGAAGGTACTTTTTATAAAAGGTACTTTTTGTAAAAGGTACTTTTTATAAAAGGTACTTTTTATAAAAGGTACTTTTTATAAAAGGTACTTTTTATAAAAGGTACTTTTTATAAAAAGTACTTTTTATAAAAGGTACTTTTTATAAAAGGTACTTTTTATAAAAGGTACTTTTTATAAAAGGTACTTTTTATAAAAGGTACTTTTTATAAAAGGTACTTTTTATAAAAGGTACTTTTTATAAAAGGTACTTTTTATAAAAGGTACTTTTTATAAAAGGTACTTTTTATAAAAGGTACTTTTTATAAAAGGTACTTTTTATAAAAGGTACTTTTTATAAAAGGTACTTTTTATAAAAGGTACTTTTTATAAAAGGTACTTTTTATAAAAGGTACTTTTTATAAAAGGTACTTTTTATAAAAGGTCCTTTTTATAAAAGGTACTTTTTATAAAAGGTACTTTTTATAAAAGGTACTTTTTATAAAAGGTACTTTTTATAAAAGGTACTTTTTATAAAAGGTACTTTTTATAAAAGGTACTTTTTATAAAAGGTATTTTTATAAAAGGTACTTTTTATAAAAGGTACTTTTTATAAAAGGTACTTTTTGTAAAAGGTACTTTTTATAAAAGGTAGTTTTTATAAAAGGTACTTTTTATAAAAGGTACTTTTTATAAAAGGTACTTTTTATAAAAGGTACTTTTTATAGAAGGTACTTTTTATAAAAGGTACTTTTTATAAAAGGTACTTTTTATAAAAGGTACTTTTTATAAAAGGTACTTTTTATAAAAGGTACTTTTTATAAAAGGTACTTTTTATGAAAAGTACTTTTTATAAAAGGTACTTTTTATAAAAGGTACTTTTTATAAAAGGTACTTTTTATAAAAGGTACTTTTTATAAAAGGTACTTTTTATAAAAGGTACTTTTTATAAAAGGTACTTTTTATAAAAGGTACTTTTTATAAAAGGTACTTTTTATAAAAGGTACTTTTTATAAAAGGTACTTTTTATAAAAGGTACTTCTTATAAAAGGTACTTTTTATAAAAGGTACTTTTTTAAAAGGTACTTTTAATAAAAGGTACTTTTTGTAAAAGGTACTTTTTATAAAAGTTACTTTTTATAGAATGTACTTTTTATAAAAGGTACTTTTTATAAAAGGTACTTTTTATAAAAGGTACTTTTTATAAAAGGTACTTTTTATAAAAGGTACTTTTTATAAAAGGTACTTTTTATAAAAGGTACTTTTTATAAAAGGTACTTTTTATAAAAGGTACTTTTTATAAAAGGTACTTTTTATAAAAGGTACTTTTTATAAAAGGTACTTTTTATAAAAGGTACTTTTTATAAAAGGTACTTTTTATAAAAGGTACTTTTTATAAAAGGTACTTTTTATAAAAGGTACTTTTTATAAAAGGTACTTTTTATAAAAGGTACTTTTTATAAAAGGTACTTTTTATAAAAGGTACTTTTTATAAAAGGTACTTTTAATAAAATGTACTTTTTATAAACGGTACAGAATTTTCAGAATGCACTTGTTTTAGAGTTTTATATTTCACTAAAGGATCCTACATTCCAAATTCCAAGTTTGAATGACCATTATTTTAGTATATAAAAAAAGTACCAAAAGTACACTTTTTTAGCCATTTTACCCCCGTAGAATCTACATTGGCAAAAACCCAGCCGTAGTGAGTCCTTTTTCCGGGAAGTGAACCGAAATTGAAAATTTCAAGTTTCTAGTACCATTATTTCAAGAGATATGAAAAGTACCAAAAGTACGGTTTTTTACCCCCTTAGAATCAACACTGGCAAAAATCCAGCCTTAGTGGCTCTATATTCCGGGAGGTGAACATACAGTCCAAATTTCAAGTCTCTATGACCATTATTTCATTAGATATAAAAAGTACCAAAAGTACAGATTTTTACCCTTTTTACCCCCTTAGAACCAACATTGGCAAAAATCCGGCCTTACTGGATCTGGATTCCATAATGTAAACATACAATCCAAATTTCAGGTCTCTATGACCATTATTTCAGGAGATATAAAAAGTACCAAAAGTACAGTTTTTTACCCTTTTTACCCCCTTAGAATCAACACTGGAAAAAATCCAGCCTTAGGAGATCTATATTCCGGGAGGTGAACATACAGTCCAAATTTCAAGTCTCTACGATCATTATTTCCGGAGATATAAAAAGTACCAAAAGTACAGTTTTTTATCCTTTTTACCCCCTTAGCATCAACATTGGCAAAAATCCAGCCTTAGTGGATCTATATTCCGGGAGATGAACCTACAGTCCAAATTTCAAGTCTCTAGCTTCAGCGGTTTGGGCTGGGCGATGATGAATCAGTCAATAAGTCAGTCATTCAGTCAGTCAGTCACGTTACTCTTTTATATATATAGATATATGAACATTAGAGGTGTCCTTAAAAACGAAAATCATCTTTTTATACCTGGTAGGGTCCTATATTGTTCTTTAGTATCTAAAAATGAGTGAGCCAAAATTTGGGGACAATCGGCTAAAAATAACTCGTGCCGAAAATGGATTGAAGTTTTGGGACATTCTTATAAGAACGAAAAACTCGTTTTTTTCTAGTTTTTGGAAAAACATTGGTATTTGATATTTTTTGTTAAATTTTTTGTGAAATAATATGAAAATGGAACTAAATTACCTTTTCAAAACGACTAATAAAATTAAAATCGGATGAAAAATAAGCATTTTACGCATACATGCCCCAGACCATTGTATGGTTTTTAGAGCCAGAATTTCAAAATTTTCAAAATTTTTAGGCAAAAAAATAGTAAAAATTTAATTTTACTTTATAATCAAATTGAAAACATGTTTAAGATTAAAAATAGCAGATATGGTAGTCAAGCTTTTTTTTTATTTGGCGCGGGTAGTGATAAAATTTCCGCGGATTCCAAATAAAATGCGTTTTTCTACAATAATTAAGCAAATTTTTGAAAATTTGTGCTCTATTGTGCGGATCGAAGTGTAAAACGTAAATTCAGTAACTTTTGAGAAATCGGATATATGCAGATATTTTGTATTATAGAAATGTATAACGTCTCAAATTTGTCATTTCACCTCGACGATAAGGGGTTAAAGATGCCCGAATTCTCAAAAAATTTACAGAATTTATGTATTTCACTTCGTATAATACAATACAGAAAATTGTTTCCCATATTTGCTAAATTATTTTAGAAAAACTCATTTTCTTTGGAATCCGCATAAATTATATCACTACCCACGCCAAATGAAAAAAAAGTTAGACTACCATATCTGTTAGTTTTTATCTATAACATGTATTTAATATAATTATAAAGTAAAATTTAATTTTTTTTATTTTTTTGCCTAAAAATTTGGAAAATTTTCAAATTTTGGCTTTAAAAACCATGCAATGGCCTGGGGCATGTATGCGTAAAATGCTTATTTTTCATCCGATTTGAATTTCTTTAAGCTTTTTGGAAAGGTAATTTATTACCATTTTCATATTACTTAACAAAAAAATTAACAAAAAATAGCATATACCAATATTTTTCAAAAAATTAGAAAAAACGTGTTTTTTCATCAGATAAGAGTGTCCCAAAACTTCAATCCATTTTCGGCACGAGTTATTTTTATCCGATTGTCTCCAAATTTTGGCTCACTCATTTTTAGATATAAAACTACAATTTAGGACCCTACCACGTATTAAAAAGTGATTTTGAAAAATTACCTTAGTCGTTAGGACACCTTTAATGAACATACATGGTCATTTTCACCCGGGATGTTTATAAAAACCAAAATAATAATAAATTAACAAATGCTATTTACATCGTTTATAAAGGGTTCAAATACATTTAATTTTGTCCATACAGCTAATGAGGGATTTTATTAGCTAAAATTCAAAAGAAGAAAATCTAAAATCGGTTAGGCAAATATAGACAAAAACAGTCCATTTTTCCCCACTGTGCGTAACCCAGCAAAACTTTGGTAATGGGTAGTGATTACCAGGTAATGCATATAACTTATTTGTAGCATTATTTTATGATGTCTTACCAAACATTTGTTCCACAACGTATTATTTTCAAGTGAAAATTAATGCATTACTACACTCAAAAAAAAAAGTTTGTAAAATGACATAAAATCCCCGTGATTTTACGGGGCAGGTTTTGTAAAATATGTACTAGCAAGAATCCCCGTAATGTTACGGGGATAATTTGTAAATTGATTTAACAAAAGAAAATGTAAATTTACATTTTTTTTTGTAAAATATTAACTTCGAGGTGAACATTTTTTTCGTAAATTTACAAAAAATTTGGTAAATTTACAAAACAAAATTGTAAACTTAGGAAAAAGGTTGTTATTTTACAAAGAAAAAATAGAAAATGAAAAAAATAAATTGTAGATTAACAAATTATTTTGTTAAACTTCTGTTTTTACCGCAAAAAAATATTGAAAAACACGTATATTTACAATAAAAATTGTAAATTTGCAAAAAAAATCAAAATTTACAAAAAAAATTAAACTTACTAAAAAAAGTTGTAAATTTACAAAATAGAGTAGAAAATCAAAAGCCAAAATTGTAAATTTACAAATTGTTTGGTTAAACTACTGTTTTTATATGGCAAAAACCTTGTATATTTACAATAAAAAGTGGTAAATTTAAAATTTTTATTGTATATATACCATTTTTTCTAATTTTTTTTGCCGTTTAAACAGTAGTTTAACCAAAAAATTTGTAAATTTACAATATTGTTTTTGTATTTTCTACTTCATTTTTGTAAAATTACAACTTTTTTCGTAAGTATACAATTTTGTCTTTTTAAATTTTCATATTTGTTGTGTAAATTTACAAAAAAATTGGTTTATTTACATATTTGTTTTGTAAATTTAAAAGTTTTTTCCCATTGGTGCATCTAATTTTTCCTTCTTCGGCAGATGGAGTAGCACTTCAACAACCTGAAATGATTTTTTTTTTTCACTTGAACACTTTTAACAAACTTTTTAATGTATAACACTGCACCTTTTTATTTTTTTCGACATTTCGTTTTTCTTAAGTAGAACATATGAGAATTGCGAAGGAGGCTTCACAAGAAATTTCTTATATTTTCAGGAAAAATTAGACAAAAAATAACAATTTTTTTTTTGAATTTTTAATTATTTTCACAAGTATTTTTAAAAAATCGAAATTTTTTTTTTGCATATTGTAGATTGGATGTTTAAGTACCTGTTTAAATAATTAAAACTTAATTTTTCATAATTGGCAGCTTTTTATAAACATTTTAGTAGCCAGATTTAAAAAAAAAATTACCAAAAAATATGGTAAAATTACAAAAAAAAATGGTAAAAATTCAAAAATAAAATAAAAAAATAATATAGTAAAAACACCTAAAAAATGTTGTATTTTACCAAAAGCAAATTACCAAAAAAAATGTGTTAAAATTCAATTTTTGTGCTAAAGCTTGCAATTAGTTGAAAAATGTTTGTGTCCAGGACTTAAAAATTTTTCAAAATTTTTTTTTATGAAATTTTTTATTTATAAAAAATGATTTTTAACAAAATTTGTTACTCCAAAACGCAAAAAAAAATCTGAACTTAAAAACTTTTCGGGTGTCCTATTTCTGCATAATTTAATTTTTTTGTAAAACAACATAAATTCTCGTATTTAAATAATGTTTGTAAAATTACCTTGGAATTTTGTTCTTTTCTTTATAAGTATGTACATATTTTTTGCGTTAAAAAACTAAAAACCTTGTAAACGATGAAAAAAAAAATCGAATTTTTTGTAATAACACATTTTTTTGGTAGAAAGACTAAATAAGTACCATCAGATAAAATTTTGTTGTACAATTACAGTTTTCTTGTGTAAAAAAACTAAACACCTTGTAATATTTTTTTAATTTGTAAAATAAATATTTTTTTTGTAAATTTACATAAAATAATTGTTAACTAAATTTACCAACAAAAAAAAATTACAAAGCAAACTGTAGTTTTTGTTTTATTAAAAATACAAGAATTTTTGTAAAAATACAAAAATATTAGTAAAATGGAATTACAAGACCTTTTACTTGTAATTTTACAAACTTTTTTTTTTTGAGTGTAATAATTTGCTACGTAATGCATGATTATTGGAAAAAATGTATTTCATATTTGTAATTTCTTATGTATTATTTACATTATGTATTATTTGAAATTTTGAAATAATGTATTATTTATAATTGGATGCTTAATGCATTACAATAACATAAAAAATAATTATTTTATAAATAAATGCATAAGTTTAAACTAGAGATGGGCTCACGACAGGAAATTTCTAACGACACACACTCACGAGCATATTTTATCTACTTACACTCACTTACAATCACGTGAGTAAATTTAATACAAAATTACTTTTTCACTACTCGTAACACCTTATATATTATCTTCTGGTATGCTATATTATTACATTTCTCGTAACCTTTAAAATATCATATATTTTACACCTTACTCGTATTCTTCGTTATAAATTTATGACTTATTTTATACCTTACTGGTATTCTTTGTGATAATGTGGATGCATTACTTTGAGTCTCCTCGCCTGTTAAAATCATCAATGCTGCAATGTATAAAATAAGAGATCTTATACGTTATTTGGTAATCTAAGTTTTGCTGGGAAGTACTCATACAAATTCATTACACCCTATGAGGGTTGATTTTAACTCCACCTCTTTTAAATCTAGTTAGCGATAACAACCAATTATATTATTCACCAACTACCATTGGCTATAAACGAACAATTTTAGTATTTTTCAGCGTACTGTTCATTGTACGCAGAGCTTCTAAAGAATTAATTCCTTAATTCAATTTTTAGTTCTGAACTAAAGTCGAAAAAATTAATTCCTAATTCACTTTGTATTGAATCGAACGAATTCGTGTTTATTTCCATTCAATGACCGTGAACAAGAATTCGTTATTTTTATTGTTCTTTTAAATACGTTCAAAGAATTAATTCCTATTAAATTAGTTATTTACTGAATTAATTCAATTTTTTAACCATTCAGTAAGAACGTAAAAATTTTGTAAGAATTGAAAAATATTTACACCGTTTAATAAGAACTTTAAATTCTTTACCGTTCAATACAAAGAAAGAAATTTTGAAATAAAATGTATATACATTGGGGATATAACTTTAAAACATTTTTTAAAAATATCGAATCGGCCCTATGTATAGAGAATGAAAAACTATGATGCTTAAAAAAAAATCCGCATAAACCTCTTTAAAGTTTGATATATATTAGAGTTGTCAACAGATTAAGAATAATTGGATTAATCCATCAAACAAATTCAAACTCTTGTTTGATTAATTAAACAATAGCTATTTTCGAATAACGAAAAAATCTATTAATTTATGTCAATTAATCGAACAATTTTTTTTTATACCCTTCGACTACAGTATCCAAATATTGGTCTAGGACCCCATACATTTCTAATGTGCCGTTATCCCAGAAAAGCCTGCATTTCAACTTTTTAAGCAATTTTAATATTTGGATTTATTTGCTATTTTATTAATTTATTTCATTATTTTCAAAATAAATTTCAAAAATAAATTCAAAATGATTCAGATTAAAAATAAATTCAAAATGATTCAGATTAGATAATAAATTAAATCTAAAAAAAAATAAAATTAATCAAAAAAATTAAAAGCCGAAAATCCAAAAATTCAAAATTCTCGTTTTTGCTTGAAACAATTTTTGTGCTGATTTGCGTTGCATTTCATGGACATATAAATTGCGGTGGTCAAGTGGGGATATTTTTTTTAATTGCAGAAAGATGAGACTTAACATTCGTAACCATATTTACCAGGAATTCTACCTTTTTCAGCCTTATATATATAAAAATGACATGTTAGTTTGTTTGTATGTTTGTTTGTTTGTTTGGGGCTCGGCATCCTTTGCTTTTCTTTCTATCTGCTCCACAATCACGGACGGCTGAACCGATTTACATGAAATTTTCACCACAGATAGTAATAACCGAGGCCAAAAGAGAGACCGATCGGCCAAGTGGGCGTAAAATTCCACGCCCCTTTGTATCATATTGAATTTTATTTTCAGCAATTACGCTTTAACGGCTAAACCGATTTTAAAGAAATTGTTACCACATATATTACTAATCCAAGCGGGCTATATAGTTCATAATAGGATGGCGATCAGGCAAGTGGTGGTAATGCCACGCCCCTTTGTATTACATTAAAAGTTATTTCTACCTGTTCAGTAATCACGTTTAAACGTCTGAACCGATTTTATTGAAAATTTTACCACACATAGTACTGACCCAGGCGGGCACTATAGGTTATATAGGAGGGTGCTCTGACGGGTGGGCGTAAAAGTCCACTCCCCTTTGTATTACAGTGAAAGTTATTTCTGCATATTCCGTAATCACTCTTAAACGTCTGATTTTATTGAAATTTTTAACACAGATAGTACTAACCGAAGCGGGAACAATGTGCCATATCAGCACGTGATTGGGCAAAGGCATTGTAAAATGCCGCCCCTTTGTATTTATTTCAAATTATTTTTGCTTGCCATAATAAAGCGCGTTTGAAGAAATATGCGTTAGTTGTACTATACACTCTAATCAATTTTCATGTAAATCTACCCTGTTTATAGTAGGTAACTTGTCTCCTACTATAAACCGTGTAAAAATACATGTTGTGTTTAAAGTGATAGACACAAAGTATGTAAACGTACATATTCATGTGTCTACAAAATGTTTCGGAACAAAAATGTTTCAATAAATTTTACGGTGTTTGTGTGTAAACATAAATTTTAATTTAGTAAACTTAAAATAGAAATGCCTGAAAATACATGGAAATTATGTGAATATACATTAAAAATGCTTTTTATAAAACCACCCTAACTTTTCAAAATTCAAATAATAAAAAACAACAAATTTATTTTTAAATGATGCTTTATTTAAAACTAGCTGTTTTGCACCCGGCGTTGCCCGGGTTAAAAAAATATTATGTAATGAATGAGTTTTTTATTAGTTAATTTATTTACTTTTTCGTGACTTTTCACTGGTGAATATAAACCTATTCATGAGGTTTGGTTGATTTTTTTTTCGATTTTGCTAAGCGTCGGGAACATGGTGTGTAAGTGTTCCTCCGTCATGGGAACAAACCTAATATGAATGTATTTCATTAATGGCTTTTAAAAATAACCTATAGTTCCCTCCGAGGTTAGAACTTTATGTATGAAAACATCAATAAAGGCAAAACTTTCACTGTAGTTGAAGTGGGTGTGGCATTTAACGCATTTAGTTCAATTTTGGTCTCATGTGGCCTATATATAGTTCCCCTATTGGTTAACACGTGAAGAAAATTTCTACTAAATTTTCTCAGCAGACATAACTCTCACTAAAGTACAAAGATTCGTGCCATTATATGCCTTTTTATCAATCGCTGTTTAATATTGGCTATATCACAATTTGTGTTGGAAATTTCATTGAAATCGGCTCAACTGTTTTCAGGTTCTGATATAGCAAATAATTCGCATTCAGTTAGTTCTAACAGTAGTGTTTATAGGAGTTGGAATAGCGTTCTGTATATAACAAATTGACGTGGCACTTTACTCCCATTTGTCTAATCGCGGGCTAATATGGCATATCGTTTAACAGGAAAAAATATTTTTTAATTTAATACAAAGGGGTGCGGCATTTTAAGCCCCGTTTCCCGATCGCCACGGTAAATACCATCTGTGGTGAAAATTTAATTAAAATTGGTTTCACCGTCAACGCGTGTGTACGGATCGGGCCGAAATAAATTTAAATGTATTGCAAAGGGACGTGGTAATTCACGCCTCTGTCTGGACGTGTATATAGTTTCCGCCTCAATAAGTACTAACTAACTGTCGTAAAAATTATAATAACCGTTTAAACGTGATTATGGAAAGGCAGAATAAACTTTCAGTACATTGCAAAAGGCGTGGCAGTTGACACATACTAAAGTGCCCGTCTCTGTTAGTACTATGTATGGAAAAAATGTTGTTAAAATCGGTTTAGTCGTTTAAGCGTTATTAAGGAACAGGCAGAAACACTTTCAGTATAGTACAATAGCGCGTGTCAATTTACGCCCCTTTGTCCAAACCCGCTTTATTTTAATCTATAGTTCCCGCCATAGAGTATACATAGAGGCGAAGGTGTCAAAAACTAAGTTGTCAAAGTACAACTTCTATGCATGTATTTGTTGTCAAAGTACGACTTGTAATTATGTATTATGTGGTGAATTCACATCGACAACGTACGCGTGAGAAATTAGAAAAAGATAGCAATATTGTTTTTTCTTTCACCTTCGCCTCTATGTTTCTCTATGGTTCCCGCCTAGGTAAGTACTTACTATCTGTGGTTAAAATTTCATGCTATCGGTTTAGCAGTTTATGCTAGATTACGGAACAGGCAGAAATAGGGTTCAATTACCATCAAAAAGGGGCGTGCTATTTTATTTATTTTTTTAAATCGGTGTGGTTGTTTAAGCATGATTACGGAACATGCAGAAAAAACTTTCAGTATAGTAAAAAGTGGCGCGACATTATTTCTATTATAATTTTTAGTTTCCGGCTCGGTTAGTACATACTATCTTTGGTAAAAACTTCATTAAAATTGGTTCCGCCGTTTATGCGTGATTGCGAAACAGGAAGAAATAACTTTCAATGTAATACAAAGGGGCGTGGAATTTTACGCCCCCTTTCTTTGATCGCCCTTTACTGTGGATCATACTTTTCGCTTCGGTGGTGAAAATTTCATAAAAATCAAGTTAGCTGTTTAAGCGTAATTGCGGAAAAGGCAGAAATTGCTTTCAGTGTAACAAAAATGTGCGTGGCATTTTACGCCCCTTTTTTCGATTGCCCTCTATTGTGGCTCATAGTTTTCGCCTCGGTTAGTAGTATCTGTGGTAAAAATTTCTGTGAAATCGGTTAAATCACTTTTCAGTGATTGCGGAACAGGCAGACATAGTTTCTGTTTAGTACAAAGGGGCGTGGCATTTTACGCCCATTTTTTCTGACCTATAATTCCCGCCTCGGTTTGCACTATCGGTGGTGAAAATTTCATGAAAATCGGTTTAGCCGTTTTTCCGTTATTGACGGACAGGTAGATAAAGCTTTAGCATGGTACAAAGGGGCGTGGCATTTTACGCCCCTTTTTAGTTCCCGCCTCGGTTAGTACTATCTGTGGTAAAAATTCGATGAAAATCGGATCAGCCGTTTTTCCGTTATTGCCGGACAGGCAGATATAGCTTTAGCATGGTACAAAGGGGCGTGGCATTTTACGCCCCTTTTTCCGATCGCGGTTTCTTATGGCCTATAGTTCCCGCCTCGGTTAGTACTATATGTGGTGAAAGTTTCATGAAAATCGGTTCAGCCGTTTTTCCGTTATTGTCTGCTAGGCAGATATAGCTTTAGCATGGTAGAAAGGGGCGTGGCATTTTACGCCCCTTTGTCCAATCGCGGTCGCTTAATGCCTATAGTTCCCGCCTCGGTTAGTACTATATGTGGTGAAAATTCCATGAAAATCGGTTCAGCCGTTTTTCCGTTATTGCCGGACAGGCAGATGTAGCTTTAGCATGGTACAAAGGGCGTGGAATTTTACGCCCCTTTTTCCGATCGCGGTCGCTTATGGCCTATAGTTCCCGCCTTGGTTAGTACTATCTGTGGTGAAAATTTTATGAAAATCGGTTCAGTCGTTTTTCCGTTATTGTCTGACAGGCAGATATAGCTTTAGCATGGTACAAAGGGGCGTGCCATTTTACGCCCCTCTGTCCGATCGCGTTCGCTTATGGCCTATAGTTCCCGCCTCGGTTAGTACTATCTGTGGTGAAAATTTCATGAAAATCGGTCAAGCCGTTCTGTACTTATTGCGGAACAGACAGACAGACAGACAGACAGACAGACAGACAGACAGACAGACAGACAGACAGACAGACAGACAGACAGACAGACAGACAGACAGACAGACAGACAGACAGACAGACAGACAGACAGACAGACAGACAGACAGACAGACAGACAGACAGACAGACAGACAGACAGACAGACAGACAGACAGACAGACAGACAGACAGACAGACAGACAGACAGACAGACAGACAGACAGACAGACAGACAGACAGACAGACAGACAGACAGACAGACAGACAGACAGACAGACAGACAGACAGACAGACAGACAGACAGACAGACAGACAGACAGACAGACAGACAGACAGACAGACAGACAGACAGACAGACAGACAGACAGACAGACAGACAGACAGACAGACAGACAGACAGACAGACAGACAGACAGACAGACAGACAGACAGACAGACAGACAGACAGACAGACAGACAGACAGACAGACAGACAGACAGACAGACAGACAGACAGACAGACAGACAGACAGACAGACAGACAGACAGACAGACAGACAGACAGACAGACAGACAGACAGACAGACAGACAGACAGACAGACAGACAGACAGACAGACAGACAGACAGACAGACAGACAGACAGACAGACAGACAGACAGACAGACAGACAGACAGACAGACAGACAGACAGACAGACAGACAGACAGACAGACAGACAGACAGACAGACAGACAGACAGACAGACAGACAGACAGACAGACAGACAGACAGACAGACAGACAGACAGACAGACAGACAGACAGACAGACAGACAGACAGACAGACAGACAGACAGACAGACAGACAGACAGACAGACAGACAGACAGACAGACAGACAGACAGACAGACAGACAGACAGACAGACAGACAGACAGACAGACAGACAGACAGACAGACAGACAGACAGACAGACAGACAGACAGACAGACAGACAGACAGACAGACAGACAGACAGACAGACAGACAGACAGACAGACAGACAGACAGACAGACAGACAGACAGACAGACAGACAGACAGACAGACAGACAGACAGACAGACAGACAGACAGACAGACAGACAGACAGACAGACAGACAGACAGACAGACAGACAGACAGACAGACAGACAGACAGACAGACAGACAGACAGACAGACAGACAGACAGACAGACAGACAGACAGACAGACAGACAGACAGACAGACAGACAGACAGACAGACAGACAGACAGACAGACAGACAGACAGACAGACAGACAGACAGACAGACAGACAGACAGACAGACAGACAGACAGACAGACAGACAGACAGACAGACAGACAGACAGACAGACAGACAGACAGACAGACAGACAGACAGACAGACAGACAGACAGACAGACAGACAGACAGACAGACAGACAGACAGACAGACAGACAGACAGACAGACAGACAGACAGACAGACAGACAGACAGACAGACAGACAGACAGACAGACAGACAGACAGACAGACAGACAGACAGACAGACAGACAGACAGACAGACAGACAGACAGACAGACAGACAGACAGACAGACAGACAGACAGACAGACAGACAGACAGACAGACAGACAGACAGACAGACAGACAGACAGACAGACAGACAGACAGACAGACAGACAGACAGACAGACAGACAGACAGACAGACAGACAGACAGACAGACAGACAGACAGACAGACAGACAGACAGACAGACAGACAGACAGACAGACAGACAGACAGACAGACAGACAGACAGACAGACAGACAGACAGACAGACAGACAGACAGACAGACAGACAGACAGACAGACAGACAGACAGACAGACAGACAGACAGACAGACAGACAGACAGACAGACAGACAGACAGACAGACAGACAGACAGACAGACAGACAGACAGACAGACAGACAGACAGACAGACAGACAGACAGACAGACAGACAGACAGACAGACAGACAGACAGACAGACAGACAGACAGACAGACAGACAGACAGACAGACAGACAGACAGACAGACAGACAGACAGACAGACAGACAGACAGACAGACAGACAGACAGACAGACAGACAGACAGACAGACAGACAGACAGACAGACAGACAGACAGACAGACAGACAGACAGACAGACAGACAGACAGACAGACAGACAGACAGACAGACAGACAGACAGACAGACAGACAGACAGACAGACAGACAGACAGACAGACAGACAGACAGACAGACAGACAGACAGACAGACAGACAGACAGACAGACAGACAGACAGACAGACAGACAGACAGACAGACAGACAGACAGACAGACAGACAGACAGACAGACAGACAGACAGACAGACAGACAGACAGACAGACAGACAGACAGACAGACAGACAGACAGACAGACAGACAGACAGACAGACAGACAGACAGACAGACAGACAGACAGACAGACAGACAGACAGACAGACAGACAGACAGACAGACAGACAGACAGACAGACAGACAGACAGACAGACAGACAGACAGACAGACAGACAGACAGACAGACAGACAGACAGACAGACAGACAGACAGACAGACAGACAGACAGACAGACAGACAGACAGACAGACAGACAGACAGACAGACAGACAGACAGACAGACAGACAGACAGACAGACAGACAGACAGACAGACAGACAGACAGACAGACAGACAGACAGACAGACAGACAGACAGACAGACAGACAGACAGACAGACAGACAGACAGACAGACAGACAGACAGACAGACAGACAGACAGACAGACAGACAGACAGACAGACAGACAGACAGACAGACAGACAGACAGACAGACAGACAGACAGACAGACAGACAGACAGACAGACAGACAGACAGACAGACAGACAGACAGACAGACAGACAGACAGACAGACAGACAGACAGACAGACAGACAGACAGACAGACAGACAGACAGACAGACAGACAGACAGACAGACAGACAGACAGACAGACAGACAGACAGACAGACAGACAGACAGACAGACAGACAGACAGACAGACAGACAGACAGACAGACAGACAGACAGACAGACAGACAGACAGACAGACAGACAGACAGACAGACAGACAGACAGACAGACAGACAGACAGACAGACAGACAGACAGACAGACAGACAGACAGACAGACAGACAGACAGACAGACAGACAGACAGACAGACAGACAGACAGACAGACAGACAGACAGACAGACAGACAGACAGACAGACAGACAGACAGACAGACAGACAGACAGACAGACAGACAGACAGACAGACAGACAGACAGACAGACAGACAGACAGACAGACAGACAGACAGACAGACAGACAGACAGACAGACAGACAGACAGACAGACAGACAGACAGACAGACAGACAGACAGACAGACAGACAGACAGACAGACAGACAGACAGACAGACAGACAGACAGACAGACAGACAGACAGACAGACAGACAGACAGACAGACAGACAGACAGACAGACAGACAGACAGACAGACAGACAGACAGACAGACAGACAGACAGACAGACAGACAGACAGACAGACAGACAGACAGACAGACAGACAGACAGACAGACAGACAGACAGACAGACAGACAGACAGACAGACAGACAGACAGACAGACAGACAGACAGACAGACAGACAGACAGACAGACAGACAGACAGACAGACAGACAGACAGACAGACAGACAGACAGACAGACAGACAGACAGACAGACAGACAGACAGACAGACAGACAGACAGACAGACAGACAGACAGACAGACAGACAGACAGACAGACAGACAGACAGACAGACAGACAGACAGACAGACAGACAGACAGACAGACAGACAGACAGACAGACAGACAGACAGACAGACAGACAGACAGACAGACAGACAGACAGACAGACAGACAGACAGACAGACAGACAGACAGACAGACAGACAGACAGACAGACAGACAGACAGACAGACAGACAGACAGACAGACAGACAGACAGACAGACAGACAGACAGACAGACAGACAGACAGACAGACAGACAGACAGACAGACAGACAGACAGACAGACAGACAGACAGACAGACAGACAGACAGACAGACAGACAGACAGACAGACAGACAGACAGACAGACAGACAGACAGACAGACAGACAGACAGACAGACAGACAGACAGACAGACAGACAGACAGACAGACAGACAGACAGACAGACAGACAGACAGACAGACAGACAGACAGACAGACAGACAGACAGACAGACAGACAGACAGACAGACAGACAGACAGACAGACAGACAGACAGACAGACAGACAGACAGACAGACAGACAGACAGACAGACAGACAGACAGACAGACAGACAGACAGACAGACAGACAGACAGACAGACAGACAGACAGACAGACAGACAGACAGACAGACAGACAGACAGACAGACAGACAGACAGACAGACAGACAGACAGACAGACAGACAGACAGACAGACAGACAGACAGACAGACAGACAGACAGACAGACAGACAGACAGACAGACAGACAGACAGACAGACAGACAGACAGACAGACAGACAGACAGACAGACAGACAGACAGACAGACAGACAGACAGACAGACAGACAGACAGACAGACAGACAGACAGACAGACAGACAGACAGACAGACAGACAGACAGACAGACAGACAGACAGACAGACAGACAGACAGACAGACAGACAGACAGACAGACAGACAGACAGACAGACAGACAGACAGACAGACAGACAGACAGACAGACAGACAGACAGACAGACAGACAGACAGACAGACAGACAGACAGACAGACAGACAGACAGACAGACAGACAGACAGACAGACAGACAGACAGACAGACAGACAGACAGACAGACAGACAGACAGACAGACAGACAGACAGACAGACAGACAGACAGACAGACAGACAGACAGACAGACAGACAGACAGACAGACAGACAGACAGACAGACAGACAGACAGACAGACAGACAGACAGACAGACAGACAGACAGACAGACAGACAGACAGACAGACAGACAGACAGACAGACAGACAGACAGACAGACAGACAGACAGACAGACAGACAGACAGACAGACAGACAGACAGACAGACAGACAGACAGACAGACAGACAGACAGACAGACAGACAGACAGACAGACAGACAGACAGACAGACAGACAGACAGACAGACAGACAGACAGACAGACAGACAGACAGACAGACAGACAGACAGACAGACAGACAGACAGACAGACAGACAGACAGACAGACAGACAGACAGACAGACAGACAGACAGACAGACAGACAGACAGACAGACAGACAGACAGACAGACAGACAGACAGACAGACAGACAGACAGACAGACAGACAGACAGACAGACAGACAGACAGACAGACAGACAGACAGACAGACAGACAGACAGACAGACAGACAGACAGACAGACAGACAGACAGACAGACAGACAGACAGACAGACAGACAGACAGACAGACAGACAGACAGACAGACAGACAGACAGACAGACAGACAGACAGACAGACAGACAGACAGACAGACAGACAGACAGACAGACAGACAGACAGACAGACAGACAGACAGACAGACAGACAGACAGACAGACAGACAGACAGACAGACAGACAGACAGACAGACAGACAGACAGACAGACAGACAGACAGACAGACAGACAGACAGACAGACAGACAGACAGACAGACAGACAGACAGACAGACAGACAGACAGACAGACAGACAGACAGACAGACAGACAGACAGACAGACAGACAGACAGACAGACAGACAGACAGACAGACAGACAGACAGACAGACAGACAGACAGACAGACAGACAGACAGACAGACAGACAGACAGACAGACAGACAGACAGACAGACAGACAGACAGACAGACAGACAGACAGACAGACAGACAGACAGACAGACAGACAGACAGACAGACAGACAGACAGACAGACAGACAGACAGACAGACAGACAGACAGACAGACAGACAGACAGACAGACAGACAGACAGACAGACAGACAGACAGACAGACAGACAGACAGACAGACAGACAGACAGACAGACAGACAGACAGACAGACAGACAGACAGACAGACAGACAGACAGACAGACAGACAGACAGACAGACAGACAGACAGACAGACAGACAGACAGACAGACAGACAGACAGACAGACAGACAGACAGACAGACAGACAGACAGACAGACAGACAGACAGACAGACAGACAGACAGACAGACAGACAGACAGACAGACAGACAGACAGACAGACAGACAGACAGACAGACAGACAGACAGACAGACAGACAGACAGACAGACAGACAGACAGACAGACAGACAGACAGACAGACAGACAGACAGACAGACAGACAGACAGACAGACAGACAGACAGACAGACAGACAGACAGACAGACAGACAGACAGACAGACAGACAGACAGACAGACAGACAGACAGACAGACAGACAGACAGACAGACAGACAGACAGACAGACAGACAGACAGACAGACAGACAGACAGACAGACAGACAGACAGACAGACAGACAGACAGACAGACAGACAGACAGACAGACAGACAGACAGACAGACAGACAGACAGACAGACAGACAGACAGACAGACAGACAGACAGACAGACAGACAGACAGACAGACAGACAGACAGACAGACAGACAGACAGACAGACAGACAGACAGACAGACAGACAGACAGACAGACAGACAGACAGACAGACAGACAGACAGACAGACAGACAGACAGACAGACAGACAGACAGACAGACAGACAGACAGACAGACAGACAGACAGACAGACAGACAGACAGACAGACAGACAGACAGACAGACAGACAGACAGACAGACAGACAGACAGACAGACAGACAGACAGACAGACAGACAGACAGACAGACAGACAGACAGACAGACAGACAGACAGACAGACAGACAGACAGACAGACAGACAGACAGACAGACAGACAGACAGACAGACAGACAGACAGACAGACAGACAGACAGACAGACAGACAGACAGACAGACAGACAGACAGACAGACAGACAGACAGACAGACAGACAGACAGACAGACAGACAGACAGACAGACAGACAGACAGACAGACAGACAGACAGACAGACAGACAGACAGACAGACAGACAGACAGACAGACAGACAGACAGACAGACAGACAGACAGACAGACAGACAGACAGACAGACAGACAGACAGACAGACAGACAGACAGACAGACAGACAGACAGACAGACAGACAGACAGACAGACAGACAGACAGACAGACAGACAGACAGACAGACAGACAGACAGACAGACAGACAGACAGACAGACAGACAGACAGACAGACAGACAGACAGACAGACAGACAGACAGACAGACAGACAGACAGACAGACAGACAGACAGACAGACAGACAGACAGACAGACAGACAGACAGACAGACAGACAGACAGACAGACAGACAGACAGACAGACAGACAGACAGACAGACAGACAGACAGACAGACAGACAGACAGACAGACAGACAGACAGACAGACAGACAGACAGACAGACAGACAGACAGACAGACAGACAGACAGACAGACAGACAGACAGACAGACAGACAGACAGACAGACAGACAGACAGACAGACAGACAGACAGACAGACAGACAGACAGACAGACAGACAGACAGACAGACAGACAGACAGACAGACAGACAGACAGACAGACAGACAGACAGACAGACAGACAGACAGACAGACAGACAGACAGACAGACAGACAGACAGACAGACAGACAGACAGACAGACAGACAGACAGACAGACAGACAGACAGACAGACAGACAGACAGACAGACAGACAGACAGACAGACAGACAGACAGACAGACAGACAGACAGACAGACAGACAGACAGACAGACAGACAGACAGACAGACAGACAGACAGACAGACAGACAGACAGACAGACAGACAGACAGACAGACAGACAGACAGACAGACAGACAGACAGACAGACAGACAGACAGACAGACAGACAGACAGACAGACAGACAGACAGACAGACAGACAGACAGACAGACAGACAGACAGACAGACAGACAGACAGACAGACAGACAGACAGACAGACAGACAGACAGACAGACAGACAGACAGACAGACAGACAGACAGACAGACAGACAGACAGACAGACAGACAGACAGACAGACAGACAGACAGACAGACAGACAGACAGACAGACAGACAGACAGACAGACAGACAGACAGACAGACAGACAGACAGACAGACAGACAGACAGACAGACAGACAGACAGACAGACAGACAGACAGACAGACAGACAGACAGACAGACAGACAGACAGACAGACAGACAGACAGACAGACAGACAGACAGACAGACAGACAGACAGACAGACAGACAGACAGACAGACAGACAGACAGACAGACAGACAGACAGACAGACAGACAGACAGACAGACAGACAGACAGACAGACAGACAGACAGACAGACAGACAGACAGACAGACAGACAGACAGACAGACAGACAGACAGACAGACAGACAGACAGACAGACAGACAGACAGACAGACAGACAGACAGACAGACAGACAGACAGACAGACAGACAGACAGACAGACAGACAGACAGACAGACAGACAGACAGACAGACAGACAGACAGACAGACAGACAGACAGACAGACAGACAGACAGACAGACAGACAGACAGACAGACAGACAGACAGACAGACAGACAGACAGACAGACAGACAGACAGACAGACAGACAGACAGACAGACAGACAGACAGACAGACAGACAGACAGACAGACAGACAGACAGACAGACAGACAGACAGACAGACAGACAGACAGACAGACAGACAGACAGACAGACAGACAGACAGACAGACAGACAGACAGACAGACAGACAGACAGACAGACAGACAGACAGACAGACAGACAGACAGACAGACAGACAGACAGACAGACAGACAGACAGACAGACAGACAGACAGACAGACAGACAGACAGACAGACAGACAGACAGACAGACAGACAGACAGACAGACAGACAGACAGACAGACAGACAGACAGACAGACAGACAGACAGACAGACAGACAGACAGACAGACAGACAGACAGACAGACAGACAGACAGACAGACAGACAGACAGACAGACAGACAGACAGACAGACAGACAGACAGACAGACAGACAGACAGACAGACAGACAGACAGACAGACAGACAGACAGACAGACAGACAGACAGACAGACAGACAGACAGACAGACAGACAGACAGACAGACAGACAGACAGACAGACAGACAGACAGACAGACAGACAGACAGACAGACAGACAGACAGACAGACAGACAGACAGACAGACAGACAGACAGACAGACAGACAGACAGACAGACAGACAGACAGACAGACAGACAGACAGACAGACAGACAGACAGACAGACAGACAGACAGACAGACAGACAGACAGACAGACAGACAGACAGACAGACAGACAGACAGACAGACAGACAGACAGACAGACAGACAGACAGACAGACAGACAGACAGACAGACAGACAGACAGACAGACAGACAGACAGACAGACAGACAGACAGACAGACAGACAGACAGACAGACAGACAGACAGACAGACAGACAGACAGACAGACAGACAGACAGACAGACAGACAGACAGACAGACAGACAGACAGACAGACAGACAGACAGACAGACAGACAGACAGACAGACAGACAGACAGACAGACAGACAGACAGACAGACAGACAGACAGACAGACAGACAGACAGACAGACAGACAGACAGACAGACAGACAGACAGACAGACAGACAGACAGACAGACAGACAGACAGACAGACAGACAGACAGACAGACAGACAGACAGACAGACAGACAGACAGACAGACAGACAGACAGACAGACAGACAGACAGACAGACAGACAGACAGACAGACAGACAGACAGACAGACAGACAGACAGACAGACAGACAGACAGACAGACAGACAGACAGACAGACAGACAGACAGACAGACAGACAGACAGACAGACAGACAGACAGACAGACAGACAGACAGACAGACAGACAGACAGACAGACAGACAGACAGACAGACAGACAGACAGACAGACAGACAGACAGACAGACAGACAGACAGACAGACAGACAGACAGACAGACAGACAGACAGACAGACAGACA
>CAWUER010000605.1:0-63876 GCA_963921195.1 Pegoplata infirma
CTCCCCGAGTAAAAAGGAATTTATATAAATGTATATTATTTTATATGTTTTCATAAAACCATATAAAACTATATGAGTCAAAGTATAAAATTATATCTCACTTTGAAATTTTCCAATTTTTTTAAATGATGTCATATAAAATAATATCTAATTATATTGTTCATAATATATTAATATAAGTGGTAGATGTAATTATACGTTGCACATAAAACTTAATCCGATTTCATACATTATTATACGTGACTTTATATCTAATTATATATAGGACTTTACTAAACAAAAAATCCAGTATCAATTTATGTATAATTATATATGACTAATATAATACCATTTAAAACTATATATGGTTCCATACTAAAAAAATTTCCAACAAAAATAATAGATATAATTATATGTGTCTTAAACGATAACATATCTGTGTTTGTATGGTACTATATATACGCAAATTTCGTCTAAACTCAATATATATTTATAAATGGTCGCATATGTAATGGAATATATATTTTGATATAATCATGTATATAAAAAATATTTTTTTTACCAAACAACTAGCCATATATAATTATATATGCCAGTATTTCAAAATTTATTTTTGTGTGTCAACATATATGGTTATACAAAACTTTTTATTAGATCATATAAGATAACATATGATTTTTGGGAACCCGAGTTCGATTCCCGGTTCAGTCGAGAAAAAAAAGTTTTTTTTTATTTTTTTTTTAAATAGAAAACACTTTTTTATTGCATTTAATTTTTTTAGAACTAAAAAATTTTCATTTTTGGAATTTTTGCAATCATTTTTAAAAAAATATTTTTCTTTTATGTAGTTATATATAACTATATTTGATTTATTATAAAATTATCTATAATTTTTGGGAACCCGAGTTCGATTCCAGAAAAAAAATATATTTTTTTTATTTTTTTTAAATAGAAAACACTTTTTTATTGCATTTATTTTTTTTAGAACTAAAAAATTTTCTTTTATTGAATTTTTGCAATCATTTTTAAAAAATTGTATTGCTTTTAGATAGTAATATATAACTATATTTAATTTATTATAAAATTATCTATCATTTTTGGGAACCCGAGTTCGATTCCAGAAAAAAATATTTTTTTTTATTTTTTTTTTTAAATAGAAAACACTTTTTTATAGCATTTGTTGTTTTAGAACTTAAAAAATTTTACTTTTTGAATTTTTGCAATAATTTTTAAAACTTTATATTGCATTTATACAGTTAATAATAGCTATATTTGTTTTGAATTATCAAATTATCAATGATTTTTGGAACCCGATCTCAAATCTAATTCTGATTTCCTGATTCCATGAAAAATTTCAAACTTTTAATCCAAAGTCTTATTTCACTTTGGAAGCCTATGACTTAGAAATAAGGCATACCGTTACATTAAAATTATTGTTTAAGCTTACCATGGAAGCCCCTACGTCATTCCAATTTTTTTTTTTTTGCAAATTTTATCAAAAATTTTCTAAGTCTTTTTGAAAATTGTGTACAAGTGAATAACATATTTAATTGGATGTAATCATGTATTACTATATGTTAGATCAATTTGATATAATTAGATACGATCAATTTATTTAAAACTAAGTCTTTTAAAGTTGTTATTTGCTAACAACGTCCGCTGGTCTAGAGGGTAGAGATTGCGATTACAAAACGGATGACTTGTGGTTCTAATCCCCGTCCGTTCGAAGTTTTTTTTTTTTTTATTTATTTTCAGTTTGACATCATTAAGTGTGTTCCAGAACTTTCCGGGTAAAGTTCGGTAAAATGAGAGCAAATCAAAAAACCTCTCACGATACCACAAAAATACACAAAAGTACGGGAACGCTAAAAACCACATTTCAAGCCCAAAATAATAGAAAATGTAAACAAACCAATAACGCTAAAATATTTTCGTAAGAAAAATTACTTTAAACAAGAAAACAAATTGTAAAAGTTTATTTTAATAACAAATTATCTTTTTTTGTATTGAAATAACGCATTTCCTTGGTTTAGTTCTTTATTTTATTTAAATTTCCAATTTAGCTTCACAAAAAAAAATCAGCTGTTTTTTCAACATCTGACTGTTACCATTTTACCCGAAAAAAAAGTGCGGGTAAGTTCGGTAAAATGAGAAACAAATTTATTCTCTCAAAAACTCTCTCCCCGAGTAAAAAAAAATTGTATGGTAAAACATGTTATCTTGTAAAATTATATATAATTTATTGGATCTGATTTTGCTAAATTTCATCCGAAAATTGGCCGCGCCAAAGTTATCTCATAACATCTTATAATATATGAAGTTACAGTTTAATATTTGATTGTATGTGATTTCATCCGGAAATTGGCCGCGCCAAAGTTATCCCAAATTATCTATTATCATGATTTTGTATTATATATGATATAATATGATGTAATTTCATCCGGAAATTGGCCGCGCCAAAGTCATCTTAAAATATCCAATATCATGATTTTATATTAAATTGGATATTATATAATGTAATTTCATCCGAAATTTGGCCGCGCCAAAGTAATCTTATAATATCTGATATCTTGATTTTATAAAAAAATTATTGGATACATTTTTATCCAAAAAATTTTTCTGTTTTTAGATTTATTTTTAGATATAATAATGTTAAACTGAAAATAAATAAAAAAAAAAAAAACTTCGAACGGACGGGGATTAGAACCACAAGTCTTCCGTTTTGTAATCGCAATCTCTACCCTCTAGACCAGCGGACGTTGTTAGCAAATAACAACTTTAAAAGACTTAGTTTTAAATAAATTGATCGTATCTAATTATATCAAATTGATCTAATAATAATATATTAATATATTATATCCAATTAAATATGTTATTCACTTGTACACAATTTTGAAAAAGACTTAGAAAATTTTTGATAAAATTTGCAAAAAAAAAAAATTTGGAATGACGTACAGCGCTATTAGGGGCTTCCATGGTAAGCTTAAACAATAATTTTAATGTAGCGGTATGCCTTATTTCCAAGTCATAGGCTTCCAAAGTGAAATAAGACTTTGGCTTATAAATTTGAAATTTTTCATGGAATCAGGAAATCAGAATTGGATTTGAGATCGGGTTCCAAAAATCATTGATAATTTGATAATTTAAACCAAATATAGCTATTATTAACTATATAAATGCAATATAAATTTTTAAAAATGATTGCAAAAACTCAAAAAGTAAAATTTTTTAAGTTCTAAAAAAAAACAAATGCAATAAAAAAGTGTTTTCTATTTAAAAAAAAAATAAAAAAATATATTTTTTTCTGGAATCGAACTCGGGTTCCCAAAAATGATAGATAATTTTATAATAAATTAAATATAGTTATATATAACTATATAACAGCAATATAGTTTTTTAAAAATGATTCCAAAAATTTAAAAAAAAGAAAAATTTTTAGTTCTAAAAAAAAAATAAGTGCAATAAAAAAGTGTTTTCTATTTAAAAAAAATAAAAAAAATATATTTTTTTCTGGAATCGAACTCGGGTTCCCAAAAATTATAGATAATTTTATAATAAATCAAATATAGTTATATATAACTGCATAAAAGAAAAATAATTTTTTAAAAATGATTGCAAAAATTCCAAAAATGAAAATTTTTTAGTTCTAAAAAAATTAAACGCAATAAAAAAGTGTTTTCTATTTAAAAAAAAATAAAAAAAAACTTTTTTTTTCTGGACTGGGCCGGGAATCAAACTCGGGTTCCCAAAAATCATATGTAATCTTATATGATACAATAAAAAGTTTTGTATAACCATATATGTTGACACACGAAAATAAATTTTGAAATACTGGCATATATAATTATATATGGCTAGTTGTTTGGTCAAAAAAATATTTTTTTTTATACATAATTATATCAAAATATATATTAAATAACATATGCGACCATTTATAAATATATATTGAGTTTAGGCGAAATTTGCGTATATATAGTACCATACAAACACAGATATGTTATCGTTTAAGACACATATAATTATATCTATTATTTTTGTTGGAAATTTTTTTAGTATGGAACCATATATAGTTTTAAATGGTATTATATTAGTCATATATAATTATACATAAATTGATACTGGATTTTTTGTTTAGTAAAGTCCTATACATAATTAGATATAAAGTCACGTATAATAATGTATGAAATCGGATTAAGTTTTATGTGCAACGTATGATTACATCTACCATTTATATTAATATATTATGAACAATATAATTAGATATGATTTTATATGACATCATTTAAAAAAATTGGAAAATTTCAAAGTGAGATATAATTTTATACATTGACTCATATAGTTGTATATGGTTTTATGAAAACATATAAAATAATATACATTTATATAAATTCCTTTTTACTCGGGTCATTTACCCAATTTTTGCGTACGGGAACGCTTTTCGGGCTTGTTTGGGTACCCGCGGGCACCCGCGGTAACGTTGTGGAACAGACCTATTATATCTAAAAATAAATCTAAAAACAGAAACATTTTTTGGATAAAAATGTATCCAATAATTTTTTTATAAAATCAAGATATCAGATATTAAAAGATAACTTTGGCGCGGCCAAATTTCGGATGAAATTACATTATATAATATCCAATTTAATATAAAATCATGATATTGGATATTTTAAGATAACTTTGGCGCGGCCAATTTCCGGATGAAATTACATCATATCATATCATATTTAATACAAAATCATGATAATAGATAATTTGGGATAACTTTGGCGCGGCCAATTTCCGGATGAAATCACATACAATCAAATATTAAACTGTAACTTCATATATTATAAGATGTTATGAGATAACTTTGGCGCGGCCAATTTTCGGATGAAATTTAGCAAAATCAGATCCAATAAATTATATATAATTTTATAAGATAACATGTTTTACCATACAATTTTTTTTTACTCGGGTCTAGACAATAAGAAACCTAAAACCGAGGCTACATTTTGCCCTCGTTGTGTAAATCAAAATCACTTTGAAGAATAAACTACAACGGTGAACATCATCCATTGTGTAAAATATTATAAACAAAACTTAATGAAATTTTTAAATGAAATTACGAAATCTAATGAATTAAAATTAATGAAAATCTTGCAAAATATGTATGAAATTTCATTCTGCATATGAAATATAACATTGTTGTAATGAAACAATGTTAATGAATTTCATTCATTAGTGACATGAAGCGTTTTTCTATCAGTGTGGTAAAGTTAAATCCTTGTAACCACCTTTTACACCAAAAATGTCACCAAAATATGGTAGCAGGAGAGGTTGAGAGTTGCCCCATGTGTCGTGGTAATATAAGGGGTAAGATCTTAGTTTTATTATGTCATTTCTACCACAGTTTTTCTTTTTCTTAACTACAAATAAACATGTACATCCCGAGTAAAAAAGTTCCTATATAATTGTATATACATAATTTTATAAACATCATATATGATTAAATAGAATTATATAGAATTTGATGCGAAAAATGAGTCGATAAAACTATATAAAATTTGATCAATGTTTCATATATTTTGATAAATTTTTTATATAGTTTTATGCGAAATTTGGACCCCTATTTTTATATAATAGCAAAATTATATCATTAGATATAATTACACTCAAAAAAATACGTTAGTAAAAAAATTTGTAAAGTGGTTTGTAACTCAACTTTACCACTTTTTTACTAAATTCTACTAAAAAATCAATTAATTCAATTACAATTACATGTAATTAGTAATTGAAAATTTTCAATTACTAATCACATGTAATTGTAATTGAAAAATCTCAATTACAAATTACATGTAATTGTAATTGAAAAAACTCAATTACAAATTACATGTAATTGTAATTGAAAAAACTCAATTACAAATTACATGTAATTGTAATTGAAAAAACTCAATTACTAATTACATCTAATTGAAAAATGTAATTGATTTTAATGTAATTGTAAGAAACATGTTTATAATTACATTTAGTAGTTAATTACTAATATTGTCAATTACACATACATATTTATTCAAAAATCTTTATGCATAAAATCGTTAGTGCAATTGTTTGTAACGCATGATCCCTGGAATCATAAGAGCTACCAACCTAAGACATACATATTAGATGCTGATCAAGGTTTTAAAGATTTGATTTTTTTCGACCCTGCAGGTGGCGCTGGCCTCAAGTTGTAACAGAATTGTGGGTGCCATTTGACAGCAGTTCAAAACAGAGTTAAAATAACTAAACTGCCACTGAAATTGTTAAACTCCTCAGTTGATAGTTTTTGAAAAAAGCCAGCAGTTGAAAATAACACACAATACTGTAGTCGTTCGCAACAAACTGGAAGCAAAAACTCCAAGTCAAACGAAGATAACGAGAGTTTTTGTGGTAGTCTTTAAAAAAACTTAACAATGACTACAGACGACACAAAAGAAATACACAAAATAGACCGTACAATGCGAGTAATAATCACCACATTAATTGGAATGCAAACATTTTAGTTAAACAAATTAAATTTAACAAATATTTAGGTAAAAAATCGTTTAACTAAATTTGAATTCATAACTGAAATAGACAAAAAATCTAAAACTGATAGGGTTTAAATAAACCCAGATCTTTTATACAATGATTTTATTCATTAAATTTTTAGTTTTGAAATAAAGTTTAAAGTATTCATTTTCATTTGAAACATGAATCAAATTAATTTGTATTATTATGCATCCGAATACCATGAAAAAGAATAGTTGTATGTTTTTTTTGTCTTTAAAAATATTATAAGTACCCGAGTAAAAAAGTTCCTATATAATTATATATAGTTTTATATATACATATATTATTTTGTAAAACTATATGTATTTTTTGTTGCATCATATGTGATTTTATATATTTGCACTTCTAATTTGTTTCTTATATAAAATTATATAACAGAAAATATGGACTTTTATATAATAACATATGATTTAAAGTTCGTTTATATAATTACATATGAACTTTAAAATTCTGTCTTCTTTTTTATATAATTTGATAAAACAAAATATTTGAAGAAATTTTATATAAAACTTTATGCAACTGTTTTTAAATTATATGTTATCTTATATGAGTAAAATTTAAAAAAAATCTAAGTCCTTTACATATAATTCAATATAACTTTTGAAAATTTTTCTAAGTCGAGATGTTTTTTTTTTGAAAATTTTCAAAGTCCTAAAAATATTTTTAAAAATTTTTAAGTCCTGGAAACAAATTTTTTTTTGTCAATTTTTTGCGTTTTGGGGGAAAACATTTTTTTCTTATATATAAATATATTTAATTATATATAATTGCATCAATTTTATACAAAAAAGGGTCCAATTTTCGCATATAACTATATAAAATTATATTAAAATTATATCAAATTTGATCAGATTTGATCAAATTTGATAAGTTTTTATATCGTTTTATCGACTCATTTTTCGCATTAAACTATATATGATTATATAGGATGGCTTTATATAATTTTATATGAATATATATGAACTTTTTTACTCGGGTAGTTATTTATTATGATTTTTTTACATTATTAACCGTTTTTTTACAATTTGGAAAGAAAAAATTATTTTATCAAACATTTTTTTTCCTTTGAATTTTAATATAATTTTACCTAAGTATTTTTCAAAGCTAAACCAACATATTGTCAATGATATGTCCGTCCATCTGTAACATTAAATATGTTAGATTAAAAAAATTTAATTTTGTCGTTTTTTAGCGTCCCAAAAAAGTGTAAATACAACAGGTGTTAATACATTAGAATATTTTTTTTAAAACAAAAAGTCACAAACAACTGTTATATTTGGTCTCTGAAGAGAAATCATAATAAAATTTATTTGTTACGATTTCTATTTTTGTCGACCATCCAAATTTTGATTTAATTGCTCAAATAACGTATTTTTGTCATAATATGACATATTATGTATGCTAATTAAACGTAATCTTATCATTTGATTGGAAAATGATGTTTGAATGATTTGTTGCATGATTCTCTTTAACATGGATTTTATCGCGAGTAGATCGGATGTTAACAACGCGAGGTATAACGAAAATAGTCGAAAAATTTAAAGAAACGCTAAACAAATTTTTAATATTACTGAATCCGTGAAAAAAAATTTTTGATTTTTTTTTTTTGAGCTAGTAGTCTGTAATATATAAAAAAATATAGTCACGTTTCGTGCGCAGACATTTTTTTTTTTATTTTGTAAACTATTGTTATTTATCAAGCACAACAAAAAATCTTTGAAAGAATATAAATTTTGCTGAAAACCACAAATTTGCTTTAAAAGATAAAATAAAATAATTCAGGTAATAAATATTTGCAAAAGGGAAAATTTTATCAAAAAAAAGGTCAACATTTTTTAGGATCTGCTTTTATGGCACATATAAAAGCAGATAATAAAAAAAATTAGACCTTTTCTGTAATAATTATTTCACTTTTGGAAATATTTATTGCGATATGCAGCCGCTCCATTAAATGATAATGCAATGTCTTTAAAAGGTAGTTTCTTTACATATTTCGCGTTGCAAAAAAATAAAATACTAATGTCTTTTTGGAAATCCCGATATTTTTAACCCAACTTGATTTTGATGACCACACATATAAAAGAAGATCCTATAAAATGTAGACCTTTTCGTGCCAAAATTTTCAATTTTTCAAATATTTATTGCGATGTACAGCCACTCCATTGAATTTCAATGCAATGTCTTCACATATTTTGCGTTGTAAAAAAATAATAGTGTCTTTTAAATTCCTTTTGGAAATCCCGTTAGATTTCCTTTCGTTAGATTTCCTGCTAACAAATAAAATAATTTTTTGACCGCTAGATGCAAATAAAAAACGCTAAATTTAGTCGAAAAAACACCAAATTACAAAATTCTGTCGAATTTATTTATTATATTAATATATTATTTTCTATTAGTACCCCTTGCTGTAACTACTTGTAAAAAAAACGATATCACTACTTACCATTACAATTTTGGCAACACTATTTTTATACCCTACACCACTCTGTGGTACAGGGTATAATGAGTTTCTGCTGATGTTTGTAACTTCTCGAAATATTGGTCCTAAACACACCTTCCAGATTGACTCAGAATAACTTTTTGAGTCGATTTAGCGATGTCCGTCCATGTAAACGTTGTGCGCACGATACAGGTCGCAATTTTTAACCGATTTATCTGAAATTTGAGACTTAAGCTTCTTTTGACACAACGACGGACGCTATTGAAATTTGCAAAAATCGGTCCATGTTTTGACCTAGCCCCCATACAAACGTCCCCTTAAAATATGAGTCAAATGACTCTAACAATAACAATAGGTATCCTTTCGAAATTTGGCAGGTAAACGTGTTTTGTATTCACAAATCACCATTCCACATTTTAAAGCAATCGGACCGGTTCTTCTTGTAGCCCCCATACAAACCACCCTCCCGATATTCACATAAATCGCTAAAATTTCATGAAAATAGGAAATGATTTATTAAAATTTTGTTTATTTTTAACACGTACTTTAATTACCCAATCAAAATTTGATTATAATCACACCATTTTTGGACTTAGGTCCCATATGAAAATTTCGCCCGCTATTCACTTAAATCGGTTAATTTAAAAACAAATAGAAGACTATTTCACTCAGATTTGGTTTGTGAGTGTTTTCTACACTTATTAAAGATTTAACCTAAGATAAACCAAATCGGTCCATGTTTGGACTTGGGACACATTTTCCGGAAAACACTGGTGTAGGGTATTATATGGTCGGTCTTGACCGACTATAATTTTCTTACTTGTTTTTGTATGTAGTTGGTATCACTTATTTATTATATTTTATTAAAATTATTTAATTAATATTAATACATATAATTATTTTATTAAAATAAATATTATATAATTTCGGTGTTAGTTTTAAATCATGTCACATGTCACCAGTAAAAGCCATGGTAACGTAGTAGGAAAAAGAAAAGTTTAGTTTCAAGTTTAGAATTTGCCACCATAACTACCCAGCCAGAAATTGCCAACCCTACCAAAAAAAAAGTACTGGCAAAGCAATTTATTTTTTGTATAGCAAGCTCTTTTTAGTAAAGTACTTGTTTTCACCGAATTAAGTACTTTGCTAGTACTTTTTTACCAAACTAAAGACGGTTTATTTATTTGAAATATTTTTTTTAATAATTTAATTAAATTTTAACATTTTATTTGAAAACACTAAATTATAGGTCTGTTTGATTACTTTTTTTGTAGTAAATATAGTAAATGAGAAATATTGTCAAAATTTACTCATTGAGAGAAAAATCAAAAAAAGTAAAAAAACGAAAAGTAGTAAAAGTAGTAAAAATATATTTATCATTCAATTTTTTTTAATTTATTTATTAATAAAAAAATTCTTTTGGACAATCACCAAAACTTTATGCATTTAGACAAGATCAAGGAGTTTTGACAATTTGAGGATAATATAACTTTCCAAAAAATTTAATTATGGACCTTCCTTATATATATAAACACCAGGATATCCAAAAATCTTTGAAAGAATTTTACGTTTTAGTATATTAAAACACATCTGATTTTTTCTTTAAGAAGTATTTTAAAAGCCTTTAAAAAAATACTCTTAGAATCTGAGGATTTTTTCTCATTATCTTGGGACTGTCCTAAAAAAATCTTTAGTACAAACGTATAAAAATCATTAAAAAAATTGTCTTTTTCTGGAGTTGTTTTAATTTTTAAAAGTTGAACTTTTTTCCCAACTGATCCGATTTTATACATCTCCGAACTGAACTTATCGAAAATGTCTTAGATTCTGGTACATCTTTTCTATAGAAAAAGTGTCCGTTTCCGAGACATTTTTACTAAAGAAAAAATCTTATATCTCTGATATTTTTTTCTATAGATAAAGTCTACGTTTCTGAGACATTTTTTTGAATAGAAAAAACTTATATTCAAGAATTTTTTTTATAGAAATAGTCTCAGATTCTGAGAGATTTTTTCTGTATAAAAGTCTCAGATTCTGAGAAATTTTTTCTAAAAAAAAAGTTTCAGGTTCTGAGAGATTTTTCGATAGAAAAAGTCACAGGTTTTGAGAATTTTTTTTATACAAAAAGTCGCAGATTCTGATATCCTAATCCACTTTTTCTATATAAAAAGTCTCAGTTTCTGAGACATTTTTTCTATAGAAGATGTCTCAGATTCTGAGACATTTTTTAAATAGAAAAAGTCTCAGACTCTGAGATATTTTTCTATGAAAAAAGTATTAGATTCCGCGACATTTTTTTCTATAGAAAAAGTCTTAGATTCAGAGACTTGTTTTTTAGAAAATGTCTCGGATTCCGAGACATTTTTCCTAAAAAAGAAGACTATAGAAGTTCTATAGAAAAGTCTCAGATTCTGAGACATTTTTTTATTCAAAGGTTCTAAGTTTCCGAGACATTTTTTCTATATCTCAGATTCTGAGACATTTTTATATAGAAAAAGTCTCAGACTCTGAGACATTTTTTCTATAGAAAAAGTCTCAGATTCCCAGACATTTTTCCTGTAGAAAAAGTCTCAGATTCTGAGACATTTTTTTTATAGAAGAAGTCTCAGATTCTGAGAGAATTTTTCTATAGATTTTTTTCTGTACAAATTTTTTTTAGGTAGAAAAAGTCTCAGATTCTGAGACATTTTTTTTACAGAAAATGTTTCAGATTCTAATACATTTTTTCTATAGAAAAAGTCTCAGATTCTAAGACATTTTTTATATGGAAAAAGTCTCAGACTCTGAGACAGTTTTTCTATAGAAAAAGTCTCAGATTTTGAGAAATTTTTTCTTTAGATAAAGTCTCGGACTCTGAGACATTTTTATTTAGAAGAAGTCTCAGGTTCTGAGAAATATTTTCTTTAGAAAAAATTTCAGATTCTTCCCTATTATTAGGTCCTAGACCGAAATGTGGATGCGTAACACACGGAAAAACAAAGAAAAGATGCGTTACACACAAAAAAGCTTGGAACTTTTTCGAATTTTCCTACCAAGGGATGATGTTAAGCATGTTTTAAGTACATGTACGCATATTTGTTTAGATTTTTTTGTTGTTAGTTCATCTTGAATTGAATTTGCACATAAATTTTGCTTTTTTTTATTTTTTTGTTTTAAAATATTTTTTTTTAAATAAATACAAAAATTTGTCAATAATTTTTTTGACATAATTTCGATACTTACGCATTGAAATTTTGCCGGTAAATTGTAGTAAAAATAAAGCAAAAGAGAAATAAATTTTCTCTTAAATTGATTACTACATTTACTATTTTTATGTGTACTCGAACGGTTTTTGAGCAAAAGTAGTAAATTGAGTAAAAAATAGTAAATTGTAGTAGGTAAACAAACAAAGCATATGTTATGCAGTGAAGCAAGCCGGTCGGCGCGGCTGACGGCTGAGTCGCTAAGCCGATATTTTTTCACGAGCCGCGCCGCCGCCGATATCATCGGCTGATCGGCGGCTCAAACTCCAGCCGATTTTGGCGGTTTTGAAATTAAAAAGAGCATATTCCTCAATTATGTTCCATTTGGATATTAAAATTTCTAAAAGTCATATTTGAATTCAAAAAAGTCCAATTAAAATATAGAAATCAAATAGAGAATTACAATCAAATAGAGAATTACAAAAATGACTATTGGCCTTTTCCAAATTTCAAATGAAATTTCTAGGTTTCAATACTTTTTTCTAGATTTCATTTGAATTTCAACTAAACTTTTCTCAAATTTAATTGCGATTGCTGAATTTTAATTGTCTGTTTTATTTGTGTTTTATATTGTTGGGCTTTATAAGTATTTTATAATTTAATAGGTATATTAGTTCGGTTTGAGTCCTTATTATTTCTGAGAAATAATAACTCTTGTTTACAAATTAAAAAAAAATTTGCGATCCACGGCACTTTGCATTTATTTTCAATGGAAAATCTTACGCAAAATCCGAAAATGTTTTTATATTGGAAAAGTTTATGTAAAAGTTATCATATCTTTTTTATTCAAATTCCCAATAAAATTACCTAACTTTTGCAAGAAATCCGGAATCGGTACGATCAAGGAAACCGTGAGGATATTGTAAGGAAGTTCAAAATATCCTTTTTATGGTTATATCCTTATAAGTATCCGAAGTTTGCAAGAAAATTTCTGTTCAAAACAGATGTGTTAAATAGACACTCCAATAAAAAGAAAATCTAAAATCCATTAAGTATATCCTGAAATATTTGCAAAAGAAGTCAAAATATTGAACCAAATTTGAATATTTTTTTCATACATTTGTTCGTACCAGTTTTTATGATTTTTTTGGTAAAATTAAAAAAAGAAGATTAAATCACATTTCCTAAAAATGTTTGCCTCTTAAAAACGAATCTGACACCAAAAAATTGTATCAAATTGCCTTCTCGAGATATAGCCATTTTTAATTTTTGTGGTCCAAGTTCAAATAAATAAAAATATGAATAACTTTAACATACACTTTTTCAATATTAAAAAAAATTTCGTTTTGAGCGCTTAGTCCACAAAAAATTAAAATGCCTATATCTCGAGAAGGCGATTCGATACAACTTTTCTGATGACAGATTCGTGTTTAGGAGGCCAAAGTACTTTAGAAAATGTATCCATTCTTAGAAAATGTGTCTGCGCAAAAACCGTGTAGAGTAGTGTTAATGTTTATATATTTTTAACGAAAATAGTAGTTAACTTTAATTTTTTTAAATACATTTTTTGGGATTTCGTGTTATATGGCGTTCACACTTGCGACCTTAAACAAGTTGCTCAACAAAACACCAGTAACAGAATAAAAACGTAATGGACAAGGAACAAAGACTTTTTTAAACATCTCACTCTTAAACACTTCAAAACAGCTAGTGAACCCCGTATTATATGTATGTTTTTTAGTTTTGTTTTAATTTTTTTTGTTCGGAAGGGGGGGGGGGGGGCTTTTGCCCACCCCAGAATAATGGCCTAGATACGCTTATGTCTACACCACTCTATGGTACAGGGTACAGATGGTCGCGTGAGTGACTTTTGACTCACTCTCACGAGTACTCACACAAACTTCACTCACACTCACGAAACTTTTTTTTATAAAATAAAACTTTGCTTTTTTTGGAATGAAAGAAAATATAAAGAGAAAATAAAGCACGCAAAAAAGCGACTCACGCAAACTCACTCACGCAATTTTTTTCCACTCACTCACAACCACTTGAGTAAAATTGAGTTTCAGTCACACTCAAGCGTGAATCACGCACAAATCTGCTCATGTGCCCATCTCAAGTACAGGGTATTATGAGTTTGTCTTAATGTTTGTAACTATCCAAAATATTGGTCTTAAACCAAACTTCAAGTATAGCGATCGATTTAGAATCACTTTCTGGGTCGATTTAGCTATGTCCGTCCATGTAAACATAGTGAGCACGATACAGGTCGCAACAATCAATTGATTTGACTGAAATTAAATTTATGCTTCCTTTTTCCCAAGGAAGAAGCCTCTTGAAATTAAAAAAAAATAATCGGTCCATGTTTTGACCTAGCCCCCATACAAACGCCCCCCAAATTTGGCTAACATTACTTTTATACCCGTAATTTAACAGGTATCCTTTCGAAATTTAGCATGTGAATAAAGAAATACCCCAAAAATAACATATTTTGTAATCATATATTTGGAATGTTTCCAAATTATAAAGAAATCTGACCATTTCTACTTGTTGTCCCCACTCTAACAAAAGAGCTAACTTAATTTTGGGATACTATTTTCTTCAAAATAGTTCATAAATTTTACCACAATTTAGTAAAATTTAACTAAAAGTTTAGAAATTTAGAAAAGTTTGGAAACTTTCTACCCATTAGTTTATCATATTTATCTTCTTAGATTTAAGAAAGTTTTTTTTTTTCACTACTTTAGTAAATTTTTTAAAAGTTGAGAATTTTTTTTAAAAAACATAAAATGGCGATATCTAAAGTAAAAACTTAGATTTCAAACCGAAAAAAGCTTGTTGAGCGGTGTAATTAGACCATTCTTGGACTCAAATTAAGTTTGTGCACTAATTAAAGATGCCACAAAATATAGATCCAATCGGTTCATGTTTGGACTTCGGACACATTTTCCGGAAAACACTGGTGTAGGGTATAAGGTCGGTCTTGACCCACTATAATTTTCTTACTTGTTACCATAACTCCAATAAAATGGTAATTAAACCATTAATTGATCGACCACTTGTTTGGTAGGGTATCGTGATTAATATGCCTAGATTTAAACCGTTTTTTACTATACAATAGCGGCGCAGCCGAATTTATTTTTCAGCCGCGCTGTTCTAAAAAAAACGCGGCGCGCAGCCGAAACGCCGCCGCCGCCGAAAATGTTTGCTCTTTAGCCGCCGCCGAAAATTTTTCATCGGCTTGCTTCACTGATGTTATGAAGCAAGCTCTTTGTCTCCCGCTCTTAATATTTTGGAACTTCTTAACAGAAGGTACGAAAACTGTTAGACGAGGAAAATACGATAATGTTGAATTAACATTGTTGGTTTGACAAATAATGCTAACTTTTTATATCGAAAAAGCGCTTAATAAATTTTGAAAAAATGTATCAATTTATAATTATTATGGTAATATTATTTAAGAAATACCTTTAAAAGTGTTTAAAACAAATTCTTAGCAAATAAAAAGTCATTGGATTTCCCGATAATCCACAAAAAAAACTTTTTTTACAGCTAGATGAAAAAAAACGCTAGCTTTAGTCTGAAAATCGCAAAATTGCAACACTTTTTTTTTTGTTTATATCGAACTTAAGGGATTTTTTTTTGGTTTGATCAAACGACCAGTTCGATGGCGGACTTAGCAAAGGGAATTTAAGAGAGGGTTTAACAGAAGAAGGGAGACTTCACATATCTTTAAGTATTGATAGTCTTTGTATGAAGTTATGACAATGGTGTCATTATCAAATTATTTTTATCAAATTTGTTTAACATTGTAGAGTCCTATTTCTCTTGATGGTACTTGAAATTAAAAAAAAAAAATCGCTACATTCAATAAAAATATTGCCTTTCAAAAATATATCAAGTATTTAGACAGCTTTCTATTTAAAATTTCAGTAACTTTATTAACATTTTCATTATCGAGTAAACATACGTTATCTGGATGAATTGATTTTATTTTAAAACCATTAATGTTTACGAAAGAAAATACAACTCTCGATTCCGAGCTTTCTTTTATATTCCTAGAGAGTATTTGGAACTTCTATTAAGAGGATGTAGCAATAAATTCGCGAATTTCTTAATTTTTTGACGTTTTTGCGAAATTAGCCCCTAAATTGGCCTTTGATAAAAAACTTGCTTTTACAATCATGTTGAATTTTACCATCATGTTGTATATGGTAGCACCATTTTTCGAGATAATTTAAGGATCCATTTTTAAGTAAAGTGTAAAGTGTGGGAACCTTACAGAATTAACTGACCAAAAATTATTTTTTTGGACAAATTTTTCGTCAGTTATTTGTTTAAGGTTACCACATTATATAGTTAAAGATGGACCCTTCAGTCATCTTGTAAAATGATTCTGCCATAAAAAAAAGTTTTTCGCGATTTTTAAAATGATGGTCTATATCACATTGATGTTTTTTGTTCCCTATTCGTAGTGTTAGGGATGCCTTTATGATTCACTAAAAGCAAGTTTTTTATCAAAGACCAATTTAATTTCGCGAGAACCTTGAAAATGAAGAAATTAGCGAATTTAAGGGCTTAAGAAGAAAAGCTTTAAACCAAATTTTACAATTTTTTTTTTTTGTTAAAAAACAAATAAGATAATCTTTAATGACATATTGCAAGAAAATTGTACCATACATCAAAAAACGGAGTAAGCCATTGGACTCAGCATCCCAAGCAGAAAAATATGACGGTACAAAAAATAAGGCTCTGGTAAAACACTTTATTTTTAGTATATAATGTAGTATGCAATTACACATAGGAAAGAGCTTTGCCAGTGCTTTGGCAGTTTTTTTCGACCAAATTTTTATATAAAGCTCTGGTAAAGTACTTGATTTTTTGTATATAAAGTGGTATGCAATTACATATAGGAGAGGGCTTCACCAGTACTATTTTTTTATCCAAAATCTCGAAAATTATATAATCCCATTTCTCGTGATGACAGTGAAAACTCGAAAAAATCTCCGTTTTCTTTAAAAATGTCTCCTTTCAATAAAATATCATCACCTTTGTATTTCGACCGTTTTTTATTAAAAATTTCTTTAACAACTATCACATTTCTACTTTGCAGTAAACATACGTTATCAGGAGAGGTGGATCTAACTTTAAATCAATGAATATTTACAAACGAAAAAATCACTCCCGAGATAGAAGTTTCTTTGACATTTCCAAGAGAATATTTAGAAAATGTACTAATTGGATAAAGCAAAGGAATATTATTTGCTGAATTATCGGAATGAAAATATGTAGTTTTCTTTGCATTTGATCAAGAGGGTTGTCTGGACCCTTTATAATACACTTTATATAATCCAAACTATTTTCGAAATCGAAAGCAGAAAATTGTGATAATGACGCTCAACAACGTCATCTGCTATATGAAAATCCTCCTTATTTAGTCAGTCTATTTAACTTTACTCATAGTTCTAGAAGCACGCAAGTTATTATGCCTAGGATTGCATATTCCATTTACGAAAAATCCTTTGCTATAAGGGTGAGTAGAATTTGGAATAGGCTTCCAGTTCGTAAAAAATATTTTTCTTGCTCTGTGTTTACATTTAAAAAACGGATTTTGCGACAAATAGCAGTAGGGCCTAGGTTATAATATATGTATATTTTTTTTTTTTTGTTATAATACATGATTAGTTACTCTATCTATATTATCTATCCCTTTCTTTTTTTTCATCTTTTTCTTCTTTTTATTCTATCATAAATTTCATTTAGCTATTTCTTTTTTTATAATTTCTTTTGGAAGAAACCCTATGTAATAGTTTAAGCAATCATATATGGCCTAATATACTCGCTCGATTGTAAAATTGATTAAATAAATAAATAAATTAAGTTGTGTATATTCATTTCCAATTGCCTATATTGTAATTCTGTTATATCTTTAGATATATGAAAAAGGTTGTTTTTTAAAATACTCGTAGTAACATTTTCATGTGAAATAAATGCAGTACCACTGCATTTCTTAAAATCAACTTTTGAAACAAAAATTCTGCAATTCCCAGATAAAGTTTTAAAGTTTTACGAATTTAACTAGATCAAAATTAATTATATCTAGAAATGGACTATTTTATTTACTTTTGTGATGAGCAAGATTAATTTTTTGTCGGATGGACTTTAAAGTACGTTCTTCGTTCTTGAAAATTCTCGTAATATTAACAGTGTTGCCTTTAACATACTATCTTTAAATACCTTTTTTTAAAAAAAAGAGAACTAAAATTATGGTATTATATTAACAATAAAATTCATATCTTAATTGGTTAATGCATTTGTTTCTAAAATTAATTCATTAAAAAATTCTTTCGGAGAATGAGGCTTGAAATTCCCAAAATATAAATCTGTTAGAAAGACAGAAATGACGCTAAAGACTGAAATGGTGTTCGTAGTTCCCGTTAAGTTGATATTTTTTACTTAATTTTTAATTAATTTTTTTTTTAATTTAATCTTTCATTTTATTATTTATTTAATTTTCATTTTATTTAATTTTTCGTTAAATTTTTATTTAACTTTTGAAGTCAACATTTAATTTCTTTGAGTTTCGTTTCGGTATCATTATTTTAAAAATCTAAAACTATCGATCTACATCGATACTAATTAAAAAAAAAAATATGTTTTAATAAAACTTTGTGATGTTGCTCTTAAAGCACTTTGTGATGTTACTCTTAAAGTACTTTGTTATGTTGCTTTTAAAGTACTCTAAAACAGCTCTGTTACAGAGTTAAAAAATCCTATACGGCAGACCGTTTACCATGGTTATCATTAGGGCGCTGATTGAGTACTTTACTGCTTTGCTTTCCCAGCACTTATACTACCAAATAAGGTTCTTTGCCAGCACTTTCCCGTCTGTATTTTTCTGCCTGGGATGTTTCAAATAAATGGAAATGTTGGTCATACCTCTTATTTTCGAAAATAGTGTTCACTTTTGTCATGCTGTGTTAATATATAATTTATTTAAAATTAAAAAATTAAAAAAAGACTTCTAATGTACAAATTATTAAATAAAAAAATAATTTTATTCATACATTTTTAATTTTGTAATGGAATATTCTAGTTAAAAAGCTATTTACAAAAAATTTCGGATAATACTTTTCAAAGTACAGGGAAAGTGCTTTTAAAAGTACTTTGCCACTACTAAATGGTGTTATCATTTAGCATCTTAGCAAGTACCAAAAACCCAAAAAAAAGGTACTTTGCCAGTATTAATACCACCTTATTAGGTACTCTGCCAGATCTGGCCCGTATGTATTTTTCTGCCTGGGTATACACACAAATTATATATTTATGTCACAAATTTTATGTTATATTTTTGACTTATATTTTTTTACACTAGTTTTAAATATCATATTTAGAATCGACCGCAATCACTTAACTTGTCCAAAATGCTTCTGATGTTGAATTTCGCCAGTCACTATTAATTTGTTAAAAATAAAACTTTGTCAGTTGTCAGATTTTTTTTTTGCATGTAATGGAAAACACTGTAATTTGAAGGTTTTAATTACGATTACATGTAATTAGTAATTGAGTTTTTTCAATTACAATTACATGTAATTAGTAATTGAGTTTTTTCAATTACAATTACATGTAATTAGTAATTGAATTTTTCAATTACATTTACATGTAATTAGTAATTGAGTTTTTTCAATTACAATTACATGTAATTAGTAATTGAAAAAACTCAATTACTAATTACATGTAAATGTAATTGAAAAATTCAATTACTAATTACATGTAATTGTAATTGAAAAAACTCAATTACTAATTACATGTAATTGTAATTGAAAAAAATGTAATTGGTATCGCCCATGTCTGGTATGAATATGTTTATTATTTTTAATATTCATTTACGCTTCATTAGTTTTTTTTTTCAATTTAAAAACAAAAATAGAGACAAGAGAAGACATGCAAAATTTAAAAAACAATGCCGACCTTTTCAAATGGAAAATTTCCATAAAACATCAGTTTTTTTTTCTTTCTTCTTTACTTGCAGAATTTTTTTGTTTATGCTATCCACGAATATTTTTTTCTCACGCACATAAAGGGTTGATTTTTGTGTAACTTACTTTATGCCTTTCTTTGAATATTTTAGTCACAAAATAACATTCGATCGGTGAACATCGCGCGACGGGTAAAATGAATAAAAAAATGTACAAAAAAATTATTACAACAAAAAAACCATAGCAGGTAACCAAATCTTTAAGTATTTTTTGTTTAAAATTATGTAACTCGTTTTTTATTTTTAGAATAATAAAGCAAAATAGGAAATGATGACAACAGGTAACAATTGTATATTTATGTGATCTATTTAAAACATTATGTTGACATATATTTTCTTATTTTAGTTCACCGTACACCAATTTATTCAACATCAATCTTCAAAGAATTAATTTTATATGGTATATTTTGTATTAAAAAAATGTGTTCAATATTTTCTCTTTTTTAGATCGAAAATTCTAACAAAAACTGACTTGCATGGAAATAGTTATTGGCGACAACAAGCGCAATACGCAATTTACATGATGTATACAAATACAAAAAATTAAAAAATACACAATTTACAATTTTTTTACAAAAAAAGTTAATATTATTTACAAACGCGTTTTAAAATCCATTTTACAAAAATTGTACAAAAAAATTTAGTAATACTAATTTTTTAGTATTTTCAAGATTACTAATTTTTGAAAACCAAAGTTTGTAATGGTAACTGAAAAAGTTATCGGGCACAAATTGAAAACTTTATTAGTAATGGTAACAGACTTTTTTGTAAGGAATACTAACAGATTTTTATGAGTGTATATAAAAATATATAAAATAGTTTATTAATTTAGTTCGGCATGAGGTCATAAATTTAAAAAATTATTAAATAAAAAATATCAGCATATTTAATTTTTATTTTTTAATTTTTCTTTATTTCCCAATATTTCAACCAACTTTGTTGGCCATTTTCAAGGGTTCTATAAAAAAACAAAAATAATACACAAATAATTACAAAAATTACACAAAACATTTAAAAACACGAAAAAATTATAATTACATTTAAAAAATTAAGAAATAAATAAATAACAAAAATCACTTGTCCGAGCTGTTGTTCAGCTGTAAGCTTTAGTCAACTGATGCATTTTATATTTTATTTTGGTCTTTTTCTGTTTTTGTGTATACCCGAGTAAAAAAGTTCCTATATAATTGTATATAATTTTATAAACATCATATATGATTAAATAGAATTATATAGAATTTGATGCGAAAAATGAGTCGATAAAACCATATAAAATTTTATCAATGTTACTTGTGTTTTGATAAATTTTTTATATAATTTTACGAAATTTGGACCCCTATTTTTATATAACAAAAGCAAATTTATATGATCAGATATAATTATATACAACTATATCAAATTATATAAAACAATATATAATTTTATAAAGTTATATAAAATTATATCAAGTTTTATATAAATCATAAAATTTTGTTTTAATTATATATAATTATACATAATTTTATGTAACTTTATATAGTTTTATACAATTTTATGTATTTTTATATAATTATACACTCATAAAAATTTGTTAGTATTCCTTACAAAAAAGTCTGTTACCATTACTAATAAAGTTTTCAATTTGTGCCCGATAACTTTTTCAGTTACCATTACAAACTTTGGTTTTCAAAAATTAGTAATCTTAAAAATACTAAAAAAATTAGTATTACTAAATTTTTCTGTACAATTTTTGTAAAATGGATTTTAAAAATTAAAAATATAAAAAATTGTAAATTGTGTATTTGTAATTTTTGGTATTTGTATACATCATGTAAATTGCATATTGCGCTTGTTGTCGCCAATAACTATTTCCATGCAAGTCAGTTTTTGTTAGAATTTTCGATCTAAAATATGTAAGAGAAAATATTGAAAACATTTTTTTAATTCAAAATATACCTACCATATAAAATTAATGCTTTGAAGATTGTAGTTGAATAAATTATTGTACGGTGTCCTAGAATAAAAAAAATATCAACATAATGTTTTAAATAAAACACATAAATATGCAATTGTTACCTGTTGTCATCATTTCCTATTTTGCTTTATTATTCTAAAAATAAAAAAACGAGTTACATAATTTTAAACAAAAAATACTTTACAATTTGGTTACCTGCATTTTGTGTTGTAATATTTAAAACACTGTTGCCAAGTTGGAGGTTTTCCCGCTAAATCTACCGCTTTTTGTTTGGATTTAGCGGGGGAAAATTGGTTTTAGCGGGAACGGTGCTTTGGCGGGAAAATCTAGCGCTTTTTATTTGGATTTAGTGGGACAAATTTAGAGGTTTTTTCCATTTTTTTTCAATCGAAAACGCCCAGTTTGTCGAATTTTAGCGCTTTTTTTGTAACTTAAAATTTTTTCGGCGGTTTCTTGCGCGTTTTTAATGAAAAGTAAATTTTCGTAAAAAAAATAATTTGGAGTTTTTTTTTAAATTTTTCTTTTTTGTCAATCAAAAATGCCAAGTTTTTCAGTTTTCAGCGCTTTTTTTGTAAATTAGCGGGAAAATTTTAAAATTTCCCCGCTAAATTAATTTTTGGCGGTTTCTAGCGCTTTTTTCGTGAAATTTAGAGGTTTTTGGTTAAAAATAGTTGGCAACAGTGAATATTTTGTACATTTTTTTTATTCATTTTACCCGTCGCGCGATGTTCACCGATCGAATGTTATTTTGTGACTAAAATATTCAAAGAAAGGCATAAAGTAAATTACACAAAAATCAACCCTTTATGTGCATGAGAAAAAAAATATTCGTGGATAGCATAAACAAAAAAATTCCGCAAGTAAAGAAGAAAGAAAAAGAGAACTGATGTATTATGGAAATTTTCCATTTGAAAAGGTCGGCATTGTTCAGTGTTGCCATAAGGGAATTTTGAAAAAATGCTAAATGGCAGAAAAAAAAGTGCTAAAATGCTCTACAGACCAAAGAAAAAGTGCTAGATTTTTTTTTCTTTTATTTTAAGAAATAATGATTTTTAACAATAACTCTAGTTTAACACGAAAATGCGCACTAACTTCGTCTACATATTTTTTTTTGACCGCTAAACTTAAAAATTTTATCGAACAAAATTTTCACGGATACATATTTCTAATAATTTTTTTAGCGTTTTTTTGAGTTATTTTCACTGTTTTCCCTAAATCTTCAGTAATGTACCTCCGATCTACTTGCGATAAAAACCAAATTAAAATTAATCAAATTTGCAACAAAATTCACACACGTTACTTTCAAATATATTTTAAAAATTAATTTTTTTATCAAAAACTCATTTTTAATTTTTTTTAAAGGAATCGTTGCAAATTAGCAAGTTTTTTTGTTTACCTTAAAAGCCTATTCAATTATAACAAAATGGGTTTCATAAAAATCTATAGGCAATCACCAAAGTTATAATGAATTTTTTGAAACTACGCATAAAAATTTCCTTAATTTTTTTTATTTAAGATACAAGAATAAAAACTTGGTTAAGTACCATAGTGTTTTTTGTGTTTATTTTCATATAATAAGTCATAACTTCGGTGATAACCCATAGATTTTCATCAAACCGACTTTGTTATCTTAGTTAAGAATCAGGCTTTAAAAACCATAACATTTTTTTTGTTACGGTTTCAATCAAATTCATATTTTCTTACTCAATTAATGCATTTTTTTCATATGTATGCCAATTCCACGTTATCTAATGTGTTGATTGGAAAAATAATGTTTATACGATTTGTTGCAAGTATGATTCTCTATACAATGGTTTCAATTGCGAGAAGTTCGGATGTATACAACGAGAGATATTAGGAAAATAGACAGAAAAACGATTTTTTTTTATATTTTCTAAATTTTTGAATTTCAATTTATACTTTCTTAATTTCTTGGGATTCCTGGTTTTCAATTGGGCGCCATGAAATAAGTCCCAAGAAAATAAATTAAATAAATTCTATACGATTTGGGAGTTATTTCATTATACAGGTGCAAAGCAAGCGCCGCACATTGGTTCCAAATCAAAATCTAGCTGGACAAAAGTCCAAAAATTAGTGTCCTTAAAATTGGAAATTAATAGTGCTAGGGGCAAGCTAAGGGTGTGTTCTGATCAAACTAATAATCATTTTTTGGAATTAGGTCTTTAACTTTGTTAAATATGCGAATGAAATAACATTTTTGGTATCCTATATTTAAAAAAAAAAATAATATATATATAAGTGTTCAACTAAAAACATCATATTATCTATGTTACATCAATGGTTTCAAAACGGTTTATGTACAAGAAAGCTACAGATTTATACTTATTCTGGACATTAATAAGAAATTTATTATCGATCTTCTTCTTATATTTTTTGTACTTTGAAGTATGGTCAATAATAACAATATTTTTGAAGACTTATGAAACTTCCGCAGCTTGCCAAAACCGAATCCAGGCATATCATGTCGAATTACTACATACAACTTATAGGTAATTTATTACTGAACGTTGTCATGCAGACATTTCTTGCAGGTTTTTGCAGGTTTAAAATTAATCACAGTTTATATGAAAATAGATTTTCGCCTAAATTTTTTTTTTCTAAATAAAGTATCGAATTTTTGTAAGTTTTTGATAACTTCTGTTTTAATTTTTAAATTAATAAAAATTATTTATTATTCGACCTTTAAAATTCTATTTTTGAGAAAGATTATTCTAGCTCAAGGTCATATTTCTTTTACTAATCATTACGATGATATTGTCAAAGTAACAATTTTCAAGAAACTTTTTATAAAGTTGTTTGTTTTAAATTGATTGGTTTGGTCATTTTGCAAGACTTACTCGACACGTGTTTCGGAATTCGTCAAATTCCATTATCAAGAGTATTTAGCAAATTGACAATCGTTTGTGGCAAAACATAAAGACTTATATTCGTATGTAAATAGTCATAACGAGAAATGTACTAAATACACAACATAATACAGCTCTAAATTTCAAACGAAAAGTCAAAACCAAACCATCACTATTTAATTCAAACATACCTTCATATGACTTTTCGTTTGAAATTTAGGGCTGTATTATGTTGTGTATTTAGTACATTTCTCGTTATGACTATTTACATACGAATATAAGTCTTTATGTTTTGCCACAAACGATTGTCAATTTGCTAAATACTCTTGATAATGGAATTTGACGAATTCCGAAACACGTGTCGAGTAAGTCTTGCAAAATGACCAAACCAATCAATTTAAAACAACTTTATAAAAAGTTTCTTGAAAATTGTTACTTTGACAATATCATCGTAATAATTAGTAAAAGAAATATGACCTTGAGCTAGAATAATCTTTCTCAAAAATAGAATTTTAAAGGTCGAATAATAAATAATTTTTATTAATTTAAAAATTAAAACAGAATTTAAACAAAAGGATAGCACGCCTCACTTCTGTTCATATTAAGTGTGTTTTTTCGCAGTTTTGGATTATCTTAATCCAAATCTTTTTGATGGAGTGAAGTTTTTTCTTTCCAGCAGAGGGCGATGTTAGCACTAAGTAAAACGAAAAATAATCAAAACAAACCAAAAAAAAATGTTTGACGTTTCCGAAAAAACAAAAAAAAAATAAATTGTGCAAAAAATATTTATTTTTAATTTTCTTGTTACAAAGTTTTGTTACAAAACCATTAATTGTGTTTATGTAAGTATCACATGTATAATTATTCACATATTTTTTATTGCAAAATGGACTTATGTATGTACTATATTTTTATATGGCAGGTTGTGGCAGCTTTACTTTATTCCTCTATGCAGCATGTTAAATAACATCATCGAACGATCCATACAAAAAGCTGCACATAACAGCACCTTCCACATCAGTGCCAATAGATGCAACATTGCCACAAAACCCCATTCTTATAGATTCCATATACATCACATAAAATAATCTGATGCTTTGAAGATCAACGTTTTTAAGATGTAAGTTTGTTTCCAACGCCAGAACTTATTTTTCTATGGCGTTGTTTGTAAAACTGCTGACAGGCTAACAATGAAGTTGTATGGAAGAGTTAGAAACTGTTGAACACTTATTTTCTATTGCCTGGCACTTTCTGGTCAGGGATATGCTTTACTGTGATCTACGATGCTGCACGATATCTCTGATGTGTCAGATGTCAAAAATTAATAACTTAAAAGTATACAAGGTTCGACGGCATGGTTTACCGTCCCGTGGTGTCTCAAATGACCTCAAAGTCTTTGTGTGCTACCGTAAAGCGTCAGAAACCACTTTAAACCTAACCAATCTTCAGGACTATAGTTTTCATTACCGAACAACAAAAAAACTGCATGGTGATGGTCGTTTCCAGTAAGTAATATTGTATATTCATTATTATTACAACATCGGGCTGGGTGGTTTAAACAAACGACTAAATGTGAGTGTTTTTATTATAGTGATTGATTCTAAGACATTTTTGCGATGCCCGTCCGTTTGTCTGAGCGTCTGTGGAAGACAAGATACATTCTAAAAGTGCATATTCTGTTCGTGTTCACGTGAATAATTTGTCTAACTCCATATAAAACAAGTGAGAGTGTTAAATTCGGCTGTGCCGAATCTATTATACCCTCCAACATGCAAAAAAATTAAAAAAAAAATAAAAAATTTGACAGGGGTGTTGTTTTAAGGGGGCAAGGAGGGGGGGGGGGGGTCGGTGAGCTGGGGTGGCTCCTTGGACCTCACGGTATATGTTTACAAGTTAATTTTTGTCTGCTTTGTGCACTAAGGTATTATAGTTTTATAATTATTTAAATGATTTTTTTATCCACGCCCTTAAAAAAGGGGCGGGGCAAAAAAGCGAAATTTTTTAATCCCCTGGGTCCAAGCGTAGGACTATAAACTTCTATGAACTTAAAAATGTCTCATTTAGTTCACAAAAATACAAAAAAACTTCAAAAAAATTAGCATTTTTAAGAGGTTGGTTCAGTACTTCAAGGGGGAACTTTTTTCCCCCTAGTCCGATTTGGCCCATTTCCGAACTTAACCTGCCTAGGACCATAAGACATATATATGCCAAACTTGAGGTGTCTAGCTCTTTTATTTTGGACTGCATCGTGTTAACTACAGATGGACGGACGGACGGACAGACAGACGGACGGACGGACATCGCTAGAATGTCTTAGAATCGATCACTGATCAATAATATATATACTTTATGGGGTCCCCGACCGATATTTCGATGCGTTACACACGGAATGACAAAGTGAGTATACCCCCATACTGTACACGCAAAAAAATACTTGTGTCGGAGTGAGCAAAAATCTGGCATAATTTTACCAAAAATATGCTAAAACTACAACCGACGAAGTAGTTTTCGTAATTTAGCCAAAACACTTATGTAAAAAATTTTGAAGAAAATGCTAATGCTATTTAAGCAAAAACTTGGTAAAATATACCAAAAGAAATATGGTGAAATATACCAAAATTATTTGAAAAGCTGACTAAAAATAATGCTAAAAATTACCACATTTATGCTAAAATAAATTTTCAATAAATTTTTGTAAAAATTTGTATATTTGTTGAATTTAAAATTTTCACAGAATAAATCCATATTAATATAATAAATGTTGTGTAGGATTTAATTTACCACCGACCAACTGACCCTTTTTGTACAATTTTCTCGAGTGACTGCTGCCTACGCTTCTTCTTGAAGTAAAGGATCCGCTATAGCTTCACGAATTTATTTAAAAGCATCCTGTAAAAATAGAAAATTATTACAAAACATAAAGTTTTAATTTAAAAAATTGGTTAACCCCATTGGTCTCTTGGTAAGAAGGAACACTTACTTTGTCATTCCATTTGTAACTCATCAAAACAGGTATGGACTCCCTTGGCTTTTGGTTTTAATTTTATAACTAAAGTCAGGACTGGTGTCCACGCTCTTTATTGTAGTGAAGGATTCTCCATAGCTTCAAAAATTTATTTAGCAGTACCCTGTAAAAATATAAAATTATTACCAAACACTAATTTTTAACTAAAAATCTATTAAACCTTATTGGTGTCTTCGGAATGCGGGTATACTCACTTTATCATTCCATTTGTTATTCATCGAAACATACTTATGGGACTCCATTGGTTTTTCTTATTGAATGGTGTTTTAAGTGATGAAAGCAAAATTAACTTTAACATTCTTTTATCTTACATTTATTTATCTTTTAGAAAACTACTTATTTTTATTTATGTATTAATTTATTTTTATTTTATATATCAATTTCCTTTTTATGTTTTTATAACACAAAAAAAAAACGAACAACGCACGCACACAAAAATACAAAATGAAAATGGCGGTCTGTATTTGTTTTGTTTTTTTGTTGTTTTCTTTCGATAAATTTTTGTGCAGGTAATTTGCGTTATTGAGCAAGCTACTTGGTTATTTTACATAAAAAATTAATTATGTTACTTTAACATCGACAAGCATAATATTAGCAAAAACTTGGTAAAAATTTTTTTTTGGTATGAAAAAAGTTTTACCAAGTAGCATTGCTCAATCTTACACAGATTTTTTTTTGCGTGTAGTTGGAGGGTATAAAAAATATTTTTGACAGCGCGGCTGGCATAGATAAAGTTTACCGAACTTTGTAAAAATTCCAAAAAAAAAAAATTATCATTTAAATCCTTGGACTGTTGGATTTCGAATGTGGGGTTCAAACTCGTGGGGACGTACCTCGTTTGGGAGGGGCAGGGGATAAAAATAAAGTAGGTTTTCTGAAATATTTCAAAAACTACTTATCTGATCAAGACGATTATGATATCATTAGAAAGGGTAATAAAAGACCTTTTAAACGGTGTATATTAAGTTTTTTCAGGTTTGATTTGTGGAAACATATAGATATCTGACAAACTACTAGCCCAATCGAGACGAATATGGTATCATTTGAAAGATGAATTAAATACCTTTCTAACGATGTATAACCCCAAGTACCGTTTAAACCATTAGGGGGCCCCAAAAGACAAAAAAATGTGTCTTAATTTTTCATGATAATTTTTCCCCTTTATACTGTTCCTTTTATACCCTCCCACTACAGTATGGGGGTATAATCACTTTGTCATTCCGTGTGTAACGCATCAAAATATCGGTCTAGGACCCCATAAAGTATATGCAGTGGGCGACAATACATTGAAAACTTTTTTATAGTAGATGCAATTTGTTAAAGACAAAGTTAACAATACTAAACGTTATTATTATAAAACGAGTATTTTTATACAAAAATGTATGTAGGTAATTTATCAAGCTTTTATTTAAGCTTGATAGCGTCCATATTGAGTAATTAATAAATGTGCTACGAGGGTCGATCTGGAAAATGAAATTGTTTATAGACATTTTTTAGAACATTTTTTAAAAATATTTCTGAGCCGAGTTTTTCTAAGTTCAAACATCAAAAATTTTAAAAAAGGTCCAATAGTTCTTATTCAGTGCTCAAATAATTTTTCCAACAACCATAACAAACAGCGAAATTTTTTAAGTACAGTAGAAAAAATCCACATTTTTTGACCTCCAATTTGTTTGTAAACAAAGAAAATATGCTATTGTTTATTAATTTTAGTACACCTAAGTGTAAATCAATTAAACATAAAAATAATTATAATTTTTCTTTGACTACAAAAATTGGTGATCAAAAGAATTGGAGGTCAAAAAATTTGGATTTTTATACCCTCCAACTACAGTATGGGGGTATACTCACTTTGTCATTCCGTGTGTAACGCATCAAAATATCGGTCCAGGACCCCATGAAGTATATATATTTATGATCAGTGATCGATTCTAAGACATTCTAGCGATGTCCGTCCGTCCGTCTGTAGTTAACACGATGCAGTTCAAAATAAAAGAGCTAGACTCCCGACATTTGGCACGAATATGTCTTATGTTCATAGGCAGGTTAAGTTCGTAAATGAGCAAAATCCGACCAGGGGGAAAAAAGTTCCCCCTTGAAGAACTAAACCAACCTCAGAAAAATACCATATTTTTACATGATTTTTTGTGTTTTTGTTTAACAAATGCAACATTTTTATGCCTCAAAAAGTTAAAAGTCCTGCATTTGGACCCAGAGAATTAGAAAATGTCGTTTTTTCGGCCCGCCCCCCTTTTATGGGCGTGGAATAAAACATTTTTTTTTTTAATAATGATAATCTTGTATTTCTTTAGTGCAATTTTACCCCCTCTCAATTACTACTAGCGACCCCCCCCCCCCAAAAAAAAATAAAACGCCCCTGCATTTTTTTTTTTTTAACGTGTTGGAGGGTATAAAAGATTCGGCACAGCCGAATTTAACACTCTCACTTGTTTCTACTGTACTTAAAAATTTCACTGTTTGTTTGGTTTGTTGGAAAAATTATCTGAGCAGTGAATAAAAACTATTGGACCTTTTTTTAAAATTTTTAATGTTTGAACTTGGAAAATATCGGCTCGGAAATATTTTTAAAAAATGTTATAAAAATACTCGTTTGATAATAATAACCTTTAGTATTGTTAACTTTGTCTTTAACAAATTGCATCTCCTATAAAAAAGTTTCTAATATATTGTCGCCCACTGTATATTTATGATCAGTGATCGATTCTAAAACATTCTAGCAATGTCCGTCCGTCCGTCTGTAGTTAACACGATACAGTCCAAAATAATAGAGCTAGACTCCCGATATTTGGCACCAATATGTCTTATGCTCCTAGGTTGGTTAAGTTCGAAAACGAGGAAAATCGGGCCAGGGGGAAAAAATATCCCCCTTGAAGAACTAAACCAACCTCTGAAAAATACCAGTTTTTTACATGATATTTTGTGTTTTTGTTTAACAAATGCAACATTTTTATGCTCCAAGAAGTTCAAAGTCCTGCATTTGGACCCCGAGTATTAGGAAATTTCGTTTTTTCGGTCCGACCCCCCTTTTGTGGGCGTGGATAAAAAAAAATTGTTTAAATATTGATAAAATGGTATTTCTTTAGCACAAAAAATTTGCCTGAAACTCAATATATATATAAAGGAGACGATTTTAAGGACCTTCGTGGACCTTCGGGAAAATTTCGATAACTTCCGAAATTATTTTTGCCCTAGGCTATATCCCTGTTAGTTCGGAAGTTATCGAAACTTTCCCGAAGGTCCACATGGTTTCATAAGGGGATAACGAAATTTTTAAACACCGATATGGCCGATAAGACGAGATACCCCAACCTTAAAATCGTCTCCTTTATATATATATTGAGTTTCAGGCAAATCGGTTCATAAGGGTTGAGAAACTTCCCTTGTAAGATTTTTGGACCTTTTTCCTATAAAAAAGTCTATAGCAAAAAAAAAACAGATTTTGAGTCCTTTTTCCTATTGAAAAAGTCTCAGATTATGATAGCTTTATACTATTGAAAAAGTCTCAGATTCTGAGATCTTTTTCCTATAGCAAAAGTCTCAGATGCTAAGACCTTTTTCCTATAGATAAAGTTTCAGATTTTGAGATCTTTTTCCTATAAAAAAAGTCTCAGATTCTGAGACCTTTTTCATATAAAAAATGTCTCAGATTCTGAGATCTTTTTTCTACAGAAAACTTCTCAGATTCTGAGACCTATTTCCTATAGAAAAAGTCTCAGATTCTGATACCTTTATCCTACAGAAAAAGTTTCAGATTGTGAGACCTTTCTATAGAAAAAGTCTCAGATTCTGAGACCTTTTTCCTTTAATACAGAAAACTACCCAGATTTTACTCTTGAACGAACCTTAAAAAATTTTCAAAATTTATTAATATATTTTTTTATACATTTTAGAATAATACTGTTGCCTATGTTCTTATCAACATGAAGAAAATACCAAGTAAAGCGAACTATTCAACATACCTTGAAGTAAAATTAAAAAAAAAAAAATCCGCAATGGAAGCGTATAAGACAATAAGAACCTTTTACTTTTCAATTAGAAAACACAAAAAATGCTATCACTTTTGATGCGTTTCTTTAATTTTTGTTGATGGTCTGTTTAAATTAACCCCTTAATGGCCACGATTGTGAAAAAATAAGGTTGATAGCATTCACTTCCGATTGTCTTTAGGTATAAGTAACTGTGATTGTAGGGTATAAAAATAACAAACTATTTAAATTACCCAGCCAGAAATTGCCAACCGTTCGAAAGAAAAAGTACTGTCAAAGTAATTTATTTTTTGTGTTGCAAGCTCTTTTTAGTAAAGTACTTGGTTTTACCGAATTTAGTACTTTGTCAGTACTTTTTTAACAAAATAAAGACGGTTTCTTTATTTGAAATATTTTTTTTAATAATTTAATTAAATTTTAACTTAATTATGTTGTAAAGTTGTTGCAATAGTGTCATTATCAAATTTAGTAAGAGTACACTTTGATTCTACTTTGTGGGTACTGATTTCAATTTTCTGCCTGGGTAGTTATAAACGACCATTTACAGATGTAATTCCTAAAAGATTAATTGTAATTCGAAGATCCTACTTGTAATTTAAAGATTCCATTTGTATTTCGAAGATTCTATTTGTAATTCGAAGATTGCATTTGTAAGTCGAGTATTCCAATTGTAAAATTGTAAAAGATCAATTATAATTAGTAAAGACCAATTGTAATTCGTAAAAGATCAATTATATTCGAAAAGGATCAATTGTAATTCGAAAATGATCAATTGTAATTCGTAAAAGATCAATTGTAATTCGTAAAAGGTCAATTGTAATTCGAAAAAGATCAATTGTAATTCGTAAAATATCAATTGTAATTCGAAAAAGATCAATGGAAATTCAGTTGATATTGGAATCTTCGAATTACGAGTAGAATACTAAAAGTATGTCACAAAAAAACATTTTTATTTTATTAAATAAATATAACAAAAAATGAAATTCATTAAACATAAAAAATTTACCATTAATTTTGTATTAATAAAAAAAAGTAAATAAAATATAAAAATTGTTAAAGGTGGACTTTTTATAGCGGTTCAAAAAACCTGCAACTCCAGAGTTTAGATTTTAGAGTAAGCACCCAACCAGCCTCAAATTTTTTTTTCGAAGTCCATTTTGGAATTAAAAAACTTGTCCGATGGAAATGACCTTTTTGCAGTTAATAAGCTCACTAACATTCAAAAATAAAAAATCGAAAATTTTTTTTTGTTTGTATGGATTGCCCCTCAAAGGGGCACTGGTTGAAGTTATCCGGTTTGGCTGATATTTTGTCCACATCAGTTTTAGACCATGTGTCGCAATATTCCAGCCCGACGATATTCAATTAAAAAAAAAAAAGTTGCCCTCACATTCGTATTTAATGTTTAATGGTTAAAGTTAAAATTTTGTTTGGATGGAATTCGAGCCAAGGATTTTTTGAGCAATAATTTTTTTGCCACTTTGAATGATTTCTTGCACAAAAAATTTTATAGAATAAAAACTTATCATGACTTCGCAATAAAATAAAAACGAAAAGTTAAATGGGATATTTTGAGACAACCAAAACCAAACATATATTTTTTTTTTGAAAATATGAAAAACCTTGTCTATAAATAATTTCATTTCCCAGAGCGACCCTCGTATCTCATATAATATTTGTTCAATCTGGACACTATTAAGCTTAAATTAAATCTTGGAAAATGTGCTAAATGCCATTTTTTATAAAAATTGTCTATTGATAATGAAAACGTTTAGTATTGGTAACTTTGTCTTTAACAAATTGCATCTACTATAGAAAAGTTTCCAATGTATTGTCGCCCACTGTATATGTATATATATTTAGTCCATCAAATATTTTAATGAATCAGCAAAACTAAAAATTATACCAAAATACTTAACAAGTCTAATTTAAAAAAAAAAAACAGCCTTACATTTTTAAGCATTTTATAAAGGCCAGATAAGCTTAATCCTTAATCAAATTTGAAGCACAAAGCATCACGGATCGGTACCGAAACGATAAAAGTATTGGTGTCGGTATTGGGTTCTTAAATTACATCGGTATTAGTTTAGAACTATTTTGGTATTGGTTTAAAATTGGTATTGGTAATGGGTATTAAAAATTCCAAAATGCATTTTTATTGTTATTGTTTTTTTACATATATGTATACATAACTACCCGAGTAAAAATTTTTTGTATAATCATAAATTTTTTAATATAATTACATATAAATTGATCTATCATTTGATCCCAAAAATGAAGGATCCAAAAATATATGATTATATCTTACATCAAATTTTATATAATTAGATATAATCATATATTTTTGGATCTTCAATTTTTAGATCAAATGATATATGGCGCCGTATTACTTTTTTTTAGTCAGGTATAGTTATTTATGTCTGTTTCCAATTCACACTTCAACAGCTGAACGACAAATTTCAAATGGTGTTATCTCGAAAACTTCTCCGACGATTTCAGAAATATTTTGAAATTCATATTTACCATGCCAAAGTTAATAAAAATAATGTATTGAGAGATATTTATTATACCCTCCACTTAGTGATAGAGGGTATATATAAGTTTGTCATTCCGTTTGTAACTCATCGAAATATCGGTCTGGGACCCCATAAAGTATATATATTCATAATGCCCGATCGATTTTAAGACATTCTAGCGATGTCCGTCTGTCTGTGGAAAATGCTGTAGCGGACAAAATATTGCACAGAGATGACTGAAACTTAACATATTTATTGGAAGTTCTCCCGAGAAGTTTGGTATTGCATTTGAGCGATATCGGTTCAGCGGTTCAAAAGTTATGAACGAAAATGTAAGCACACCTCAAAAATTTCAGTACATTCAACATAACCTAAAAATACAAAATGCTTTAATTCGGCTTCTAGTTGACATCTGTGAACATAATTGAACTCCAAATGGTATTTTAACAAGTACGAACATATTTTTTGACAAAAAAAGAAAAAAATCGCGGATTTTTTTTACCAAAAATTTTTTTCGCGGAAATTTTTTTTTTTTTAATTTTTTTTTTTCAAATGTAATTTCCTTTTATAAAGTTTTTTTCAATAATCTTTTTGAAATTGTGGAGGGTATCACTACATTCGGCAAGGCCGAATTTAACTTTTTTACTTGTTTTTATTTCTTTTAGTTTTATGCTAAATCTTTATAAAATTTAATTAAAAATTAACAAAGCTTATTTATTTTTAAATTGGATGAAACGGCTTTTTTCGCATATGTGCACTATATTGCATTTTTTCAAATGTTGACAAAATGAAATGTCAAAATAAAAAACATTAATAAGCAAATGAAAAAGTGAGAGTGTTTAATTTGGCTGTGCCGAATCTTTTATACCCTCCAACATGTTAAAAATTAAAAAAAAATTGTTGGGGAATCTGTTTTTTTTTGGTGGGCGGTCGGCGGGGCCAGTGGAGTTTTTCACCGGTTATTTTTCTTCTTAGAGGGGTAAATTTTTCCGATTTTTCCCATTTCCGAACTTAACCAACCCAAGACCATAAGACATGTTCGTGATAAACTTAAGGAGTCTAGCTCTTTTACTTTGGAATGTATCAGACGGACGGACAGATGAACATCGCTAGAATGTCTTGGAATCGATTACTGATCAGTAATATACATATGTACTTTATGGGGTCCTAGACCGATATTTCGATAAGTAACAAACGGAATGACAAAGTAAGTATATCCCCATGCTGTGGTTGTAGGGTATTAAAACGCGCGTTTATATAAAACCAATTTTTATTAACCAAACTTTGTAAAATTTTTTTTTTTAATTTAAAATGAGTGTTAACATTGTAACATGGATCATGGAATCATCATCTGAATCTGAATCAGATTCAGACACATCCTGCAGTTTTTCTACTGACGATGAACCACAAACCCATCATAAAATAAAAAACTTTATTGACGTGATTCGCTCTTATAGTGAATATGATTTCAAATCCCATTTTCGATTGGAAAAATCTACGGCGGAGTTTTTAATTGGTATTTATTTTTATTTGTATACATAACTATGAATACATATGCACGTTAATTTTTTTATAGACAAATATGCCGGTTCAGAAATTTTTTTAGAAAAATCAAATACGAAAATTTCTGCAGACGAGGAAGTTTACATGTTTTTATGGTATATGGCGAACACGGAACCATACAGAACAATAGGCAATTTGTTTGGGGTAGCTAAATCCACTTGTTGGCTAGCCGTTAAAAAGGTAAATAGGTGGTTGATTTCCGTTTCACACTATTTCGTAAAATGGCCAGAAAATTTCACAGAGGTATCGTCGCAATTCGAAAATATGAGGGGAATTCCGGGAGTAATCGGTGCGATTGATGGAAGTGATATTGAAATTAAAGCTCCTACAATGGACCCAGAGGACTTTTTCAATAGAAAGCACTATTACAGCATTAAACTGCAAGCAGTAGTAGGCCCAAACAGGGAGTTTTATGATATTTATTGTGGAGAGCCAGGAGCCATGCATGACAGTAGGATGCTTCGAAGATCGCCACTGTACCACACTCTTCAAGCTGACGGTAGACTGTCAAACAACTATTTTATTATTGGAGACTCGGCATATGCATGCACTAATTGGCTAATTAGCCCTTTTAAAGATAATGGGAGTTTAACTTCCCAACAAAAAAAATTTAACAAAATTCATTCTTCAACAAGAATGGTAGTTGAAAACGCGTTCGGCATTATGAAACAAAGATTCCGAAGAGTTCATTTTTTTACCGAGCACCGACAACTAGAGCAGGTTATTAATATAACTGCTGCTGCCTGTATATTGCATAATATATGCATTCAACAAAATGATATTTTTTTGTTTGACTCTATTGAAGACAACAATCTAGCAGCCCTGTTAGAATCTGATGACGAAATAGAGGAAAATTATAACAGAAGAAATGAATTAATGAGGGAGCTTTTAAGAAGACGTTTAATATAAGTGATTTTTTAACCGTTTTCATGGCAGACGGAAGGACATACACTTTTGTAATTTTTTATATTCATGCCCACAAAAAGGGGAATATAATATTTTCTGATCCCTAAACTAAGTGCATAAAAATATTTCGTATGTTTAAAAAAGTAGAAAAAAAAAACTTAAACAATTTTGTTTTTCAGAACTAGCTTTATTTGTTTACAGCAAACTATTTCCTCCTATTCCAATTATGTTCGTTTTAGAACTTAATCTGCCTATGACAATAAGTCACATTCGTGTCAAACCTCTGCGTTCTCTTTTATTCCAAATTCGCATTTATTTTTTTAATCATGTTTAACCACATAAACATGTTTAAATGCTTAAACATGTTTAAAAAAATTAATGCGAAATTGGTATTAGTTTGGATTGTATCGAGCTTTCCACAGAAGGGCAGATGCATATTGCTGGAATGTCTTTACATTAAGGGGTTATAATTTTTTATTTGTATACCTTACTGTGGTTGTAGGGTATGCAAAAAAAAAACAAGTTATTTAATTTGGTTTTTAACGAACAACATTTTTATTTTAGTAAATAAATGTATTAAAAAAAATAAAAATTAAATATTAAACATAAAAAATTACTTTTTAATTAAATTGTAGGGTATACAAAAAAAAATATTTAATTTTTATTTCAGTAAATAAACATATCAAAAGAAAAAGAAATTCATTAAACATTAAACATAACAAAACTTATAAATTAATTTTGTGTTGATAAAAAAATAGATATAAAAAGTACAACTATATATTAAAAACAAGTGAGAGTGTTACATTCGGCTGTGCCAAATCTTTTAAACAAACATTTTTTTTAAAGTGGTTCAAAAAACATGGAACTCCTGAAGTTTTGTGGAAGCATGTTTAATGGTAATAAAGCTATAAGCAGTTAAAGTATAGTTTCGGTCGAAAACGACCCCAGGATAAATTTTAGATTAAAAAAGACTATTACAAGAAAATTATAATCGGTCTAGACCGAGCATATAATACTCTACACCATAGCGAACGTTATGCACACAAACCAAATTTAAATGAAATAGACTTCTTTATGTTGAAAATGGACCGAAAAACTAAAAATCATGCGAAAATTTTAAATGGGAACTCATTCCAAAAATTGTGCAATTATAATCCGAATTTGTAAGGTTACCAAAGTGCACGTTTAATACATACAAACAAAATTTTAATCAAAAATATTATTTGTTTTAAATTTCAGCTAAATATATTGATAATTAAGCACTGTATCGTTTTTACACCGTTTATAATCGACTCTAAAAGTGATTCTGACAATGAGTTGTTCGGTATGCATGAAGGTTGGTCAAGGACCAATATCGAGTATTTACAAACATAAGCACAAACTCGTTTTACTCTGTATCAATCAACACACTCTCATTATACTCTATACCACTCTGTGGTACAGGGCACAGTGGTTTGTTATCAATTTTTTTTGGATATAAGTCGGCCATTTAGTAAATACTGCACCGATTGCAGTTATAGCCTACTTAATTTCGATCTTAAGTTTGGACGAAGAACCTCACATGTCAAACAGGGGCGCCTCCAGGGGCCCCTAAAGTAGGACACCTTTTGTATACAAAAGCTTTAAGTACTTGTAAATTTGTTGTTTATTATCCGATTTTTATGAAATTTGAATTTTTCCAAAGCGCTAGTAAATACATGCTTGAAGTAGTCGGTATCTCTTTTATTTTCGATTAACTTTATTCCCAATCTTGGTCCAGTTTTTCGGGAATAGGTTGGTAACCTAACGTCCGATTTTTTCAAACCTGAATTTTTAGTTAGCTTTATAAATTTGTGATATTTTAAAACCATAACCAATATCTTTTTTTGTTTAATAGTTACACAAGTGGTGTTCATCTAAAGGTATAAACACATCGAGTACCGTCCCAGCAAAATTTTCTGTTCCAAATAATCGGTTTCAGAACGCATCATATTACCCTGCAACCGATTCTACTTAACATTCCAGAATCAATGATTTTTTGTTTGAAATTGTCCCGAAAACAATCGTTTTTTAAAGCAAGTAGTTGTTTTTGAAAAATAACACAGTGCAACACCCAAAATCGGAATGGGATGAAACCAAAAACAAATGAAAGTTGACATATTCCATAACAAACCCCTCAAGGCTTTTTTCTAGTTCAGAGCTAGATTTTGTTTTACACGCATTTGAAGTTAGTGCACTTTTATTATAATTACAAATGCTTGAAAACTGTATTAGTGGCGAATGATTAATATTGTAATTGCCTTTAAATAACAATCATACGCAACGGTGTCCAGTGATTTATATTAATAATTGCCTTTAAATAACAATCATACGCAACGGCGTACAGTGTTTTATTTTAATAATTTGGCTATTCAGTAAATAGGTACTGGACCGATTGCAGCAAAATTCATACCAGTCATAGCTGAAGTAATTTTGAGCTTAAGTTTGGAAACTGGACCCTACATGTCCAATAAGGGCACCACCAGGGGTGTTTAAAGTAGGACACGTTTAGTACACAAAAACTTTAAATGCTTTAAAATCACCAACTTTAAATGCGTGTAAAATAAAATCTAGCTCTGACCTAAAAAAAAGGCCTTGAGGATTTTGTTATGGAAAACGTCACACACAAAAAAAAATTTACCAAGTACTTGGGAGGATATGCGTTTTTAAAGTTTTTTGCATATATTATGCAAAAAATAGCATAATTTTACCAAGTTTTTGCTTGTTTCTGATTAAAGTTTAGAAAATATTCATAAGAGTATTTAACCTTGTGTAATTTTACAAACCTTAACCAAAATTATGCAAAAACTTGGTAAAATGTTACAAAATTTTTCATAATTTATGTAAAAAACTTTAAAAACGCATATCCTCCCAAGTTATTGGTAAAATATTTTTTTGTGTGCAGCTTTCATTTGCTTTTGGTTTCATCCCATTCCGATTCCGAAAGTTCGATTTTGTATCACTGTGTAATTGTATGTTCATAGAAAATTTTGTTTTGACATGTTCTTAACGAAACTTTTGAGCAGGAAGCTGGGCAAAAGATCCCAATTTTATTTTTTGAATTTTTTTGTAACTTTTAAACAAAAAAAAAAAATTATATGGTTTTAAAATATCACAAATTTTTATAGCTTACTGAAAATTCAGGTTTTATCGGACGTTAAGTGACCTACGTATTTCCGAAAAACTGGACCATGATTGGAAAAAAATTAAAAGTTTTCCCATTTTAATGGCTTTAAATCGGAAAGTAAAACAGACTACTTCAATCACGTTTTTTTGGATATTTACTAGCGCTTTGAAAAAATCAAAATTTCATAAAAATCGGATAATAAACAACAAATTGGCAAGCACTTAAAGAATTTGTATGCAAAAGGATCCCCTGGAGGCGCCCCTATTAGACATGTGGGGTCCTTCGTCCAAAGTGAAGCTCGAAATTACGTTAGCTATAACCGGTACAAATTTCACTGCAATCGGTGCTTACTAGGGCTTCCAATCGGGATATCCCGATCCCGGAAATCCCGGGATTTTCGGGATTAGGCAAATCCCGAATCTCGGGATTTCTGATTTTCAATCCCGGGATTTTCGGGATCCCGATTTTTTTATTTTTTTTCAATATTTTTAGATTTTTTCAATAATTTGTATAAAATATGAGTTTTGTGGAACGAAATAAAAAAAAATTGACAAAAGTTCTGTCAGGTACCATGTTTTTGTTATAGAAATAGGTGAAACGTTTGCGTAATGTAAAGAAATTATAAAAACTAGTGGTGGTTCGACATAAGGGCTTCTATATTTATTACTTTTACTCTTACAAGGAGCATAGGACCGTAAATGGCTTTTGACACATCTTTACTCCTTAAGTTGTAAACTTTTTTATTTTTTTTATTTTTTAAAGGCGTGAGTGGGTTTTGACTCACGCTCACAATAATAGAATCACTCACTTTTGACTTACGCTCACGTGTGAGTCATGCAAACTCTACTCTCGCACTCTCGCTAACACTTTTTTTTACCAAAAAAAATACATTGCTAAAAAAAGACATTAAAAAAAAAATCAAATCAAGCAAACTTTAGCAAAAAATGAATCACTAATGCAAAAATTCGAAAATCCAATAAATTTTTTTTTTCAACTAACGCTCACTAAAAGTTGATAGCGATCAGCCACGACGAAAGATAAGAAAGATAACCGAATACGGATATTCTTCAAAGGAGGAATCCCAAACTTTTTTTGAAGTTCACAACATCAACTTTGCTAATCTTTACGAACGCGTGGATTTTTTAATGTGCCAAAAAATACTAAAAATTTTTGAAAATCCCGAAAAATCCCGAAAATTTCCAAAAAATCCCGTGAATCCCGGGATTCAAAATATCCCGAAAATCCCGGGATCCCGAAATCGGGATCCCGAAAATTTTTCTTCAATCCCGAATCCCGGGATTCAGAAAAACCAATCCCGATTGGAAGCCCTAGTGCTTACTGAATGACCGAATAGTTTAAAATAAAAAAATCGATAATAAACCACTGTGCAGGGTATAAGTTTGTGGTGATGTTTGTAACTACCCTAAATATTGGCCGTAGACATCACCTTATCAACTAAGAACCACTTTTTTGTTTCGATTTTTAATATATTTGGCTGAAATTTGAAACATAAGATTTATTTTTATCAAAGACAAACCTTATTGAATTTGGAAAAAAATCGGTCCTTGTGTTGACCTACACCCCATACAAACATCCCACTTAGATTTGGCTTAAATGCCTCTTTTAACCGTATTATAATAGGCATCCTTTCGAAAATTTGCAGGTAAATGTATTTTGTATTCACAAATTATAGCTCCAAATTTTAGAAAAATCTCAAAATTCATAAAAAAAAATTTGTTATTGAATTTTTTAGTAGTTTCAAACGAATATGGTAACCTTATCAAATCTAATTATAATTTTACTATTTTTGGACTCAGTCCTCATATAAAAGTGTTATCCGATATTCAGTTAATTTAGTCTATAACAAAAATTAATCAATTTCGCTCATATTTAGTTTGTATGTGATTTCTACACTAATTAAAGATCCAACAAAAGATAGATCCATGTTTGGACTTGATCTTCATTTTTTAAAAACACTCGAGTAGGGTATTATATGGCCGGTCTTGACCGACCATAATTATCCTGGTCCGATGCAAAATTTATTTACGAGTTGTATAGTGTAGTAAATACTAACCAAATATAATACTCATACCATCAAAACGGAACTGATGTTGTTAACGCTCAAAATACTATTTAGGAATAGTTGCTCTCAAAAGCTCCATCTTTTCCTGATGCCGCCTTTCCTTACTTTCGAGTTCTTTTCGTTTTAAATCCAATTTTTGTTGTAAATATTCACCGTATACATTGAGCTTCTTGTTCCGAAATGCCGCAATGTCCAGTCTGGCTTTCTTTGGCCGTTGATCTTGATTCTCTTGTTCTTCTTGTGTCATTTGCTCCTCTTGTGGCACTAGTTCTTCTACTTGAATTTGCTCCTCAAATGGCTCTTGCACATGTAGTGGATCAACAGCAATGTTATCTTGAGGTTCCAGCTCATACACTAAAAACAAAAATATTTATTTTTTATTTTTACAACTACACTTTAATAAGACTTTAATGCAAAAGAGTTTTGGAACCGTTCCATTAAAGGTGTGTTTGTTCCTACAATGTTTCCCAAGAATTAGTTCTTATAGTGACAATTTAAAACAAAAAAAAAAAAAAATCATGGGGTTTCATGGATAAATAAGATGGTTCTGATTTTTTTTAAAGAATTCGAAACGTTTTTGTGGTCATTTATATACATACGTACACATGTTTATTCTTATCGGAATACAAAAAACCCGATTTCGAATTTTTTGGTAGCGCGTTTTAGGTAACGATTTGCAGTTGTGGTATATTTCTGATTTCCCCTTCAGACTTCTCATGCAGAACTTGATTATCTTAAAAATCTTTTTATCTAGTTTTTTCCATCTTCTTGAAAATCATCTTACACTTATGATGGCTCCCTCAGCATATTTTTTATATTTTCCTGAACCATATCTTACTGGCATTTCTTTGTTGTTTTTAACGAAACAGGACCATGCAAAAGACTAACAACAACAATTGTTCCAAACAGCTGATGACACTATTTTATTGTTTTGCTCAATGTTGACAGTTTGAAAATAGTTATGATTGTGCAATAAAAACTAATAGCCAATTCGGATTGCTATATTTACACAAAAACACTGTTTTTTTTTTTTTTGTAAAATGCATGGAAAACCGAATCATTAAACCTAGTTTAAACTAACACCGTTTTTAGCACGTCATCGTTATCTCATTATTCTATTACCTTAAAATGACTCTATATGGTAATGGAATAACGATGGAAACGATACAATTTACGACTATCAAGTTACATAATTACCCCCCAGGTGTGAATACGCCTTCAAATACATTGTACAATCGTCAATTAAAAAGTTACAGAAAACTGTTTTTGGTTTCAGAAACCAATTTTAATAATTTTTCATACAAAATTATTTAATGCGTACTGGGAAATAGTAGATAACGGTGGTAAAGGGTAGTTAACAAGTAAATCAACCTTAAAACATTTTTCCGAATTTCGAGATTCTAAGACATTAAAAGTCGAAAACTATAAATCACTTTTTCTAAAAAAAATTGGACCGTTTGTTATAGATGCCAAATTTTTATGGGACTATCCTGAGGTTACGTTAGGTATTGTATTGGGCTGGTTAAGTTCGAGCATGGGCAAAATCGGATCGGATTTTATTGAAAAAAATTTATACAAAACATTTTTCCAATAGAAAAATTCAGGGATAATTTTGTTAAGAAAACGGAAAACTTCTTAGGTAGAATTCTAAATTTCTAAAAACTTTAAGCTAATGATTGGTCTAGAAACACTAAATTGTATGTAGGAATTTTTTAGAGTTAAGGTTTTTTTACAAATTAAAATACAAAGAACACTTACCCACTTGCAGAGCTTCGGCTCTTCTTCCATTTAACGAAAGGGTGACGGCGTTTGAGTAAATTGGACGATTTCCAAATATTTCGTCCATTTGCTCCTCAAACGGGGCCTTTATTTGTCCCGATCCTGTTTGACGAGCAGCGTCCTTAGCGGATTTATAGGCCGCCAACAAATTTTTCATTTTTATGTTGAGGATTTCCACAGTAACCTCTTCTTTCTAAAAAAAAATCTGTAAGTTTTAAATAAATTTATTTTATTGGTACTTACAAAGACTCTTTGGGATATGAGGTCTTCCAAAACATGCTGCATGGCCGACTTTTTTCGTTTGGAATGCTGAAACTCTGCTTTTCTTGCAGAGTATGCATTCAAAAACGCTAGAGTCTCTGCATGTGTCCAGGTGTGTCTTCTATGGAAACAAAATTAAAATAGAATTTTAACAATAAATGTCATTTTTATTAATAAATTTATTTTTTAATATATATTTTATAAATAAATAGTTAATACATACTTTTTTTTATTTAAACGATCCATTATTTTCAGTTTCAAATATTTTTTCGTTTCTTTTTGATGATTTTCTTTATAAAATCAATGTTGCCAGATTTTTTTTACACTTACAGCGCCATCTTATGTATTTCATCCACATTAATTTATAAATCCTGAAAAATAAATCCAACTATTTGCTGGATTTAAAAAGTGGATTTATTTTGTATGTAGAATCTTAATCCAAAGACGCAAAAAACACACCTATTATGAATAAGAAGGAATACAACAAAAGCAGTGAACATCTTACTCGCGTAAGAAATCTATTGTCTGTATGTATATACTAGCCTGTAATACAAGCTGTATATATGAAGGTATGTTTGAATTAAATAGTGATGGTTTGGTTTTGACTTTTCGTTTGAAATTTAGAGCTGTATTATGTTGTGTATTTAGTACATTTCTCGTTATGACTATTTACATACGAATATAAGTCTTTATGTTTTGCCACAAACGATTGTCAATTTGCTAAATACTCTTGATAATGGAATTTGACGAATTCCGAAACACGTGTCGAGTAAGTCTTGCAAAATGACCAAACCAATCAATTTAAAACAAACAACTTTATAAAAAGTTTCTTGAAAATTGTTACTTTGACAATATCATCGTAATGATTAGTAAAAGAAATATGACCTTGAGTTTTTGATAACTTTTAAGTATTATAATTATGCTTAGCTTAAATAAAGCATTAAATGTGATGTTTCCTATTAAACCGCGGTCAATTACACACTTCGACTAAATTCAAAAATGTCCGTCCGTCTGTCCGTCTGTAGAGGACACGATACAGTCCAAAATAAAAGAGCTAGACTTCCGAAGTTTGGCACGAATATGTCTTATATTCCTAGGCAGCTTAAGTTCGGAAATGGATAAAATCGGACCAAGGGGAAAAAAGTTCCCCCTTGGAGAACTAAACCAACCTAATAAAAATTGCATTTTTTGCAGGGTTTTTTGTACTTTTGCTAAGCAAATGCAACATTCTTCTCTCAGATGAAGTTTGAAATCGCAAGGGGAAGGTGCTCCCTAACGTCTCCCACCAACCCCCCAAAAAAAAACGCCCCTGGATTTTTTTATATTGTTTTTTTACATTTTGGAGGGTATAAAAGATTCGACACAGCCGAATGTAACACTCTCACTGGTTTTTTTATTTTTTTTTTACATTTTGGAGGGTATAAAAGATTCGGCATTTAATTTAACACTCTCACTTGTTTTTTTTTAACACTCTCACTTGTTTTTTTCAATTACACTTCCCGACAAAATTTTTTTTTTTTTAGAGATTCCAGAACTTTCAAAAAATAAGTTTTTGCATTTCATATTTCTGTTCTGCATATAAACCATTTTTGTCATTAATGAATTACTGAAATTAGAAAAAAAATAAAAAGTTGTCGATTAGTGTAATCGACTTAGAAAAATTTAAACATGTTTTTTGAACTCAGCGACTTCAAAAACATATAAACCGGTGATAAAATAATTTTGTCAAGCTAGATTTGGACTTGGAACCACTGTGCGCCGCAGGGAAAAATTTTTTACAAGAGATTAAAAAACAAATTAAAATGTAAAAAAATGCTAAAAATGCTAAAAAATTATAAAAAAGTGCTAACTTAGCACTTGGCACTTTTTTCCAAAACTTTAGTGCTAAGTCCAAAAAAAAAGTGCTAGATCTAGCACTAAAAGTGCTAAAATGGCATCACTGGCATTGTTTTTTATTTTTGCATGTCTTCTCTTTACTCTATTTTGTTTCCTTTTTACTGTATATTTTTTTTTTAAATTGAAAAAAAAAAAATAATGAAGCGTAATTGAATATTAAAAATAATAAACATATTCATAATCATCAAAGCGCAGTTTTGTCATTAAAAAAATAACTAATAATATATTTTTTTATTTATTTTTTTTTAATTTCCAAATATATTTGTTGGAGCGTAATAGTGGAGTTTTTTGGCCAGATGGTTTTCTCCACGATTATGGTTTTTTTACTTACAATTATTTTTTTATCCCTTTTTTTGCATCATTTATTTTTTTTTTACTTATTTTTTTTACTTACTTTTTTGCTTTATTTTTTAATAATAACACTGTTATTAATTGTTTTATAAAGTTTTATTTATTGAATTTATTAATTACATGTCATAAATGAATTAAATTGACTTAATGTAAATATAAATATAAATTACCTTTGGCAACCCCTTTTATAAAGATTTGCTTATAATGTTAAAAATAACGGTTGTTCCTGAAAAGAAAGAAAGAAAAAGGAAGAGAAAATTATTAAATAAATACTTACTTGCATATATACATACCAAACAACAAGACGCGTTTTCTTTTATTTTTCAAATACTGCCCGACATTTTTAAATTTTTGATAAATTAAAGTTTATAAATTAATTAAATTTTAATTTCCCTTAAAAAATATTAAGGGTAAACATTTTGGCGCCCGAGCAGGGACTGTATGTGAAAAGTTTTTTTTAAAATTTTGATAATTTATTTCAAAGTTTTAATAATTTTGTTAATTTTTTACAAAAATTATTTTTTTTTATTATTGCTAATTTGTTGCAATATAAACGCATCTTGTTGTTTATACAAAGTCATTGTTGTGCGCGATCAAATCGTTGTGTTAAAAAACAAACAAAAAATCGCAGTTAAAAATTCGGTTTGTTGTTTACTTGCCTTTGGAAGACATCATTGCTGCATCCATGCCTAGCTGCCGTCATTGCCGTTGCCGAAATTGCCGTCCACGACATAACCAGGGGAGTACCAGAACCGAGGTAAAAGCGTAAAATTTTATTTGTGTAACTCAAACCTTAATCTGTAAATTATTCAGATTAAAGAATTCTGTAAATTATTCAGAATTTATTTACCGCCCAATTGCGTGCATTTACACAAATAAATTTACGCTTCATTTTGCATTTAAAATATATTTATATTATCAGTGAACTTAACGCCTTAGTGAAATAATTTCGCGAGTGTTTTTTATTTTATAAATTAATTAAAATAATTGTCTTTATTCCCAATAAATAAGGGTTGAAAAGACAAAAGCACACACACACACACGTCATATAATTTTGTGATCGCGTACCGAATAATAATTATCCGTTCGTATTGTATTTTTCCGCACCGTCGGTAACAATTAATTTAATTAAATTTTATTTATTTATACACTCGCGCTTTTTTCGGCTAATTTTATTAATTTTTTTTTGTTAAAAAATTAATTTATAATTTTCTTTTAGTTTTCTTTGTTATTATTCGTAAATTTCACATTTATTTTTGTTGTTGTCAATTATTGATCACATCTGTGTTTCATTCCGGTTTGTTCCTATTGTCAATTTATAGAGTTACCAGACATTTAGTGCTGCCAGATATATTGAGTAGCATTGCCAGCTCAAACCAACACTGGGATAGTTCACAGTTCATTGCAAATAGTTCATTGGAAATTTTGAAAATTATCCCTTTGTTGTGAAAGAAAATTATAAATATTAATAATATAGAGTGTTTTAAAGTAATTTTCTTTAATTATTTGATGAAAATATTATATTTTCAATACGAAAGCTGGAAAAGGTTGACATTTTTATATATTAAGAGGAAGTTGGAAATTGAAACAAAAAGTGACAACTTTATATAATAATTTAGTGAAGTTTTATAACAAACGTAAAAACTAATAAGAATTTAGTGCGAAATTATTGCCAATTTTGGAAATTAAATTAAAACTTTGTGCCGGCGAGAAAATTTTTATAAATTATTTTGGAAAAACGAGCGCGGTGCTTTTTGTTTTTTATACATTAAAGCCTAAAATCAATTGGTATCGTGATATTTTAGAAACTTTTTGTAATTTTTCTAAAATTTAACTGTGTTTGTTTGATATTATTTGCCAAAAACTGTTTTTCGATTTATTTATTTGAATTTTATTAGCGTGTTGGTGATTTCTTTCTTTTTTAAAGTAGAAATCGTTTGTGATAAACCAATTCCAAAAACAATTTTTGTGAATATTGCAGATTTTTTAAGTTTTATTGCTGAATTTCGGTCAGATTTCAAGTTTTACTCATTTTTAGTGGCCACTTTACATTGTCACATTTTAAAATCTGCTAAAATAAATTATTGTTTTTGAGCGCAGTGTATTTGTTCGCAATTTATTGCAATTTATACACAATTTACTGAATTTTATTGATAAATTCATTAACAACATCGGAAAAAACTTTGGTTTTTGAGAAATTTGGAATATTTTTCCATTTTTTATTATAACTTTTTGTGCTTAATATACACTCGTTATTTTTTCGATATGGCTGGTGGTAAAAAACACCAAACTCCACCTGTATCAGATGCTTTGGAGAAATTGATACAGCGTAAAGCCAAAGTGGTTGAAAATATAGCTAGAATTAAAAAATCTATTATAGATAAAACAATTTCGTTCAACCCCTTTGAGATCGATTGTCGATTGGATATTTTAAAAGACCATATCACTCAAGCTATGGAATATCAGTCTGAGATTGATAATTTAGATCCTTCAAATGATGATAGATCCGAGCTTGAAGATTTATGTGTGACTACGAAGTCTCTTTTATTGAGTCTTCAGGCCAAGAATAGAAGAACCAGTTTGCCTGAAACTTCTTTTATGATGCAATCACATCATTCTCGGCTACCACATATGCGGCTCCCTAAATTCAGCGGAAAATATTCCGAATATAAGAATTTTATGAGCCTGTTTGAAAATTTAATTCATAATGATCCGAATTTGGCAGATATTGAAAAATTCAATCATTTGATATCATGCTTATCCGACGAAGCTTTAGGAACCGTTAAAGCCTTTCAGATTTCTGAGGAAAATTACCCCAAAGCCTTGGCGAGTTTAAAGAAGGTTTACGATAATGATTTTCTGATTTTTTCTAAAAATATTTCTAAACTTTTTGATCTCCCTGAGATCAGTAAACCTTCGGCGTCAGCTTTGCGAGGCATGATTGATACGGTTTCCGCCATTTATGATTCATTGCTTTCTATTGGCGATGATAAAAAGATTTGTAATGGCATGTTGATATATTTAGTGATGTCGAAAGTTGATCCGGTTACTAAATCCAAGTGGGATGAACAGCTTGATTACGACAAGCTCCCATTGTGGTCAGACTGCGAGGCGATGTTGAATAAACGTTTTCAGCATATTTCTGCTGACGAATCTACTGGTGCTAAACCAAAAATAGTAAAACAGAAACCTGTTTTTCCGCCTAAAAATAATTCCAAAACATCACTTTCAGTCACAAAAGTTAAACAATCTGCTGAAAAATGTCTTTTCTGTAAATCTACAGAGCATAAGATTTTTAATTGCCCTTCTTTTGCCGCAGTGCCTGTTTCGCAACGTTTTGATTTTATTAAGGGCGTGCCTGCGTGTATAAACTGTCTTAAAAAAGGACATACCGTAGCAAGATGTAATGCTCATAAATGCAGAGTTTGCAATGGGGCACACAACCAGCTTTTACATCGCTACAGTTCTGGGGTTCAAGGTGCAGCTAGTGTTGAAAATGCCTCTGTGAATTTAAATACAGAGAGGCCCTCATGTTCTCAATCATCGGTGAATTGCTCATCGGCTGATGTGAATGTCATACTTGCCACAGCTGTGGTTAAAGTTAGAACTTCTTCTGGGCAATATGTTTATGCCAGGGCTTTGTTAGATTCGGGTTCTCAATCTAATTTGATTACCGAAGATCTTGCACAGAAACTCAGATTAAAACGAGAAGGAGGCAGATTAGATATGAATGCAGTTGGAGAATTGCCATATAGTTCTAAATCTCGTCGAAGTTTCTGTCATGTCGAGAATTAATTCTACTCAATTCTCAGCGGATTATTGGGTATTAAAATCAATAACAAAATGCCAACCCGATCGTAGAATTTCTATGAAAGATTGGGATGTTCCAAAAAATATTGAACTGGCTGATCCATCCTTTGATAAACCTCAAAGAGTTGATTTGTTAATCGGTGGTGAATTCTTTTTTGACCTTTTAAGTGTTGGACAAATTAAAACTGGTCCAACTACCCCGACACTCCATAAAACATCTCTTGGGTGGATTGTGTGTGGAAAACATAATCGTTCTGTGGGTTCTAGGTCAACAATATGCCATGTTAGTAACGTTATTGAAAATGAGGAAACTGTAGATTCACTTGTCCGACAATTATGGAAATTGGAGGAAATTTCGAACGAATCTACAGTTATCTTTAGCGAGGAGCAACAAAAATGTGAGGATCATTTTAAAAATTCGGTACGACGATTATCGTCAGGACGTTTTGAGGTCTCGTTGCCTTTCAAATCGGATCCTAATCTTTTGGGATCATCATATGATACGGCCAAACGGCGTTTTCTTGCGCTTGAGCGTAAAATCTCCCACGACGGAAATTTTGGAGAAATGTATCACGATTTTATGAAAGAGTATGTTGACTTAGGTCACATGTCTATTATGGACAATAATATACCGGATGTTCCTCATTATTTTATTCCGCATCAGTGCGTATTGCGTCCTCTGAGCACAACTACCAAACTTCGTGTGGTATTTGATGCTTCGAGTCGAACTTCTTCACGAACATCTCTAAATGATTTGTTGATGGTTGGACCGACCGTACAAGAAGAATTATATTCGACTTTGATCCGTTTTCGATTTCACAAGTTTGTAATCACTGCGGATATTGAAAAAATGTATCGCCAAGTTTTGGTTAGTGAAAAAGATCGTAATTTTCAATTAGTACTTTGGAGACAAAATTCATCTGATCCGCTGCAAATTTATAGATTAAACACCGTTACGTACGGTACATCATCAGCACCTTTTTTAGCGATCAGATGTCTAATTTATCTCAGCGATCTATATAGAGATGTTTTGCCAATTGGGGCAAATATTATCCGCAGTGATTTCTACGTCGACGATTTGCTAACTGGCGCCGATAGTTATGAGGATCTAGTAACTATTCGAGACCAAGTAACTGAAATTTTGTGTTCAGCTGGTTTTAATTTAACCAAATGGTTTTCAAACCACCCCGATTTAAATTTTTCAAGCAATGCGGAAAAATTGTTACAAAAAGATTCCGATTCAGCAAAAGCTTTGGGCATACATTGGATTCCGAAGAATGACTCATTTACGTTTCATTTGGAAGATAACTTTCATGATCTTAAGGCAACAAAACGAAACATTCTGTCTGTTTCATCTCGGTTGTTTGATCCTCTCGGACTTTTATGCCCAATTATAACTAAATCCAAAATGTTATTACAAGAACTTTGGATTCAAAAACTCGACTGGGATGAATCAATACCCTTGCGACTAAATACTGCATGGGAGAATTTTAAGGAAAATTTATCGAAAATTGATTCTATACAAATCCCAAGATTCGTCCACACAACTTCGACAGCAAATATTCAGATTCATGGATTTGCTGATGCTTCAATTCGTGCATATGGTTGCTGCATATATATTAGGAGTAGAGACTCAAATGGAGTCTTTTGTCGGTTACTTACGGCCAAATCTAAAGTCGCTCCACTCAAGACTAAATCTCTTCCGAGACTTGAGTTATGTGCAGCACACCTTTTGACTAAATTGTGGAATCGAATTGAGAAAATGATAAGCTTTGAAATCGAGAGTGTAAATTTCTGGACTGATTCAGAAATCACTTTACATTGGATTAAAACCCATCCTTCTACACTCGCAACTTTTGTTTCTAACCGAGTTGCCGAAATACAGGAATGGTCAGACCGCGCTTTGTGGCGCCATGTGCCTACAAAACAAAATCCGGCTGACATTGTTTCGAGAGGATGCGATGTAGATGAGATAAAGGACTCAATTTGGTTTGAGGGTCCTTCTTTTCTACTCCAAGATGCTTCAAAATGGCCTGTTAATAAACATTTTGAATTAACAGAAAGCCAAAAGTCGTTGGAAATACGAAAATCCAATGTCCTCCTATCAGTAGAGAATTCTAAGGAATTTGATACATCTCCGGAATCTTCTGATAAGATTTCTCCGGAAGAAGCAATGGGAAATATATTTTTGAAGTTGATTGAAAATCATTCTTCATATGATAAAATTTTGAGAATCATGTGCTTTGTACTAAGATTCATTGACTGTGGTAGAAAATGTAAAATATCCAAGTCAAATCACCCTACTGCAAAGGAGATGAAATGGGCCTTTTATAGGCTTGTGGAAATAATCCAGAGAGAAAAATTCTCTGAGGAGATTAAAAAATTGCAAAAATCTCTTGTGTTGCCGTCAAACATTCAAAGGCTAACACCATTTATCCACAATTTTACAGAGGAAAATCGAAATTTTTCACTAATGAGGGTAGGTGGGAGGTTGCTTAATGCACCATTATCGTACGATACGAAATTCCCACTTTTATTGCCAAAGAAATCTCTCTTTGTGACCCGCTAGTTACGTGACTTGCACTATAAAAATTGTCATGCTGGGACCAAAGCATTAATATCCCTTTCACGGGAAAATATTTGGATAATTAATGCCAGGGATGAGTGCAGTAAAATAGTGCGGAATTGTGTTCACTGTTTCCGCTATAAACCCAAATTAATGACTCAAATAATGGGTAATTTACCAACCGATCGGTTGAGAGCCTTACGTCCATTTTTAATAGTTGGCGTAGACTTTTGTGGTCCCGTGAATGTTTCTTTGCGAATTCGCGGCAGACCCCCAATTAAAATGTATATTGCGGTTTATGTGTGTTTCACGTCGAAGGCAGTTCACTTAGAACTAGTATCTGACTTATCCACTGACGCCTTTATTTTATCTTTTAAAAGGTTCGCGGCCAGGAGAGGACTCCCCAACAAAGTGTACTGCGACAACGCCACCAACTTCGTCGGCGCAGACAGGGTGCTGAAAGCGCAATACGAGGCGTTCGTGAAGGACAGAGGAGAGGTGGAGTCGTACGGAGCATCGTCCAGGGTAGACTTCACCTTTATACCGCCCAGGGCTCCTCACTTCGGAGGTCTGTGGGAAGCCGCCGTGAAGCAAGCGAAGTTCCTGCTTCTGCGAACCGTGGGCAACGCGTCGCTGACGCAAGAGGAGATGATGACAATGCTCGCAGAAGTAGAGGCGGTGCTCAACAGCCTCTTTTTTTTAATTATAGTGTATAGGTTTTCTAGAAAAAAAAAACGAAATTTACTAACTAATATTGTAAAATTTACAAAATAATTATCAAAAGTTAGTACGATAATTTTAAAAAAATCAACTGAAAAAATCAGTATAAGATTAATAGTTTGTAAAGCAAGTTTACTAAAAATAATTACTAAAAATTGATTTTTTAGTAGAATTATGTAAAAAAGTAGTAAAGTTAAGATACAAACCACTTTACAAATTTTTTTACTAACGTATTTTTTTGAGTGTATCTAATTATATAATTTTGCTATTATTATATAAAAATAGGGGTCCAAATTTCGCATAAAATTATATAAAAAATTTATCACAATATATGAAACATTGATCAAATTTTATATAGTTTTATCGACTCATTTTTCGCATCAAATTCTATATAATTCTATTTAATCATATATGATGTTTATAAAATTATATACAATTATATAGGAACTTTTTTACTCGGGTAGTATGTTTGTATGTGTGAGCTGAGATGTTTTCTGTGTCTAGTTTGTAGTTTAGTCTCTCTTCAGTGTCTAAATCAAGTATGTGTAGCATCTCCAATGTAAACCTCCTAGCATAATTATTCTCCTCTACTAATATTTTCACATTATCAAAGTTTGGCCGATGTCCAGTGACTGCACAGTGGGCTGCTAGTGCTGTTTTTTGCTCCAAAGGTTTGTCAGTTGCTTTGAGGTCAGATTTATGTGATGAAAGTCTAGTTTTAAGTTTTGTTTTAGTTGTGCCAACATATGCCTTTTGGCATATGTTAGTATCGTCACCCTTACAGTTAATTTTATAAACTACATTTGGCTTTTCTTCCGTTTTTAATTTTGATTTTGTCTTACTGAACAATTGGCTGACAGTATTATTACATTTGAAAGCTAACTGGCATTTGTCTTTATTATAGATGTTGGAGTTTTTCATCCTTTCTGAGAAATTAGGTATATAACTGACTGATTTAAAGATTTTTTCTTCCGGTTCTACATTATAAGTTGTCAGTTCCTTATTTCTCACGTGTTTTATTAAATTCCTAATGGTATTTTAAGGAAAGTCATTCATTGTTAAAATGTTTCTAATTTTGTCTAAATTGTCTCTGTGAAACTGGTTGTCACTTATATCTAAAACCCTGCTGATGAAATTTGTTGCTGTATTGATAATCATTCGTTTAGGATGTTTCGAGTAGAAATTTATCAATCTTCCAGACGAAGATGATTTTTGATACCAATCAAGTTTTAGCAGATTTCCTTGTCTAAGTATTATTGAGTCTAAGTACGACAGTTTATTATCACATTCTTTCTCCATCGTAAATTGAATATATAAAATTGTATAAAACTGTATAAAACTAGATAAAGTTACATAAAATTATATATAATTATATATAATTAAAACAAAAATTTTATGATTTATATAAAACTTGATATAATTTTATATAACTTTATAAAATTATATATTGTTTTATATAATTTGATATAGTTGTATATAATTATATCTGATTATATAAATTTGCTTTTGTTATATAAAAATAGGGGTCCAAATTTCGCATAAAATTATATAAAAAATTTATCAAAACACAAGTAACATTGATAAAATTTTATATGGTTTTATCGACTAATTTTTCGCATCAAATTCTATATAATTTTATATAATCATATATGATGTTTATAAAATTATATACAATTATATAGGAACTTTTTTACTCCCCGAGTAAAAAAGATTATATATATTCATATAAAATTATATAAAGCCATCATATATAATCATATATAGTTTAATGCGAAAAATGAGTCGATAAAACGATATAAAAACTTATCAAATTTGATCAAATCTGATCAAATTTGATGTAATTTTAATATAATTTTATATAGTTATATGCGAAAATTGTACCCTTTTTTGTATAAAATTGATGCAATTATATATAATTAAATATATTTATATATAAGAAAAAAAATGTTTTCCCCCAAAACGTAATAAATTGACAAAAAAATTTGTTTCCAGGACTTAAAAATTTTCAAAAATATTTTTAGGACTTTGAAAATTTTCAAAAAAAAAAAACATCTGGACTTAAAAAATTTTTTGTATTTTTTTTTTTCAATTTTGCATCAGTCCTAAAATTTTGGGAAATTTTAGGACTGATGCAAAAATTTTAATTTTTTTTGGACTTAGAAAAATTATCAAAAGTTATATTAAATTATATGTAAAGGACTTAGATTTTTTTTTTAAATTTTACTCATATAAGACAACATATAATTTAAAAACAGTTGCATAAAGTTTTATATAAAATTTCTTCAAATATTTTGTTTTATCAAATTATATAAAAAAAAGACAGAATTTTAAAGTTCATATGTAATTATATAAACGAACTTTAAATCATATGTTATTATATAAAAGTCAATATTTTCTGTTATATAATTTTATATAAGAAACAAATTAGAAGTGCAAATATATAAAATCACATGTGATGCAACAAAAAATACATATAGTTTTACAAAATAATATATGTATATATAAAACTATATATAATTATATATGATCTTTTTTACTCGGCCCGAGTAAAAAAGATTTGATATAACCATATATGCTAATATATAATTGTTTATATTTATATATGGTTATGCATGAACTTTGATATGGACATATAAGTTTATATATAGCATTGTATTTTTCCTTATTTTTTAATATGATAACATACATATTCATATCTATTTATATACCCATCTATATGAAATTAGATATGACATATAAGGTCAGGAATTTTTAGATATAACAGATAAAAAGATATATGATTTTATTTATAATTATATCCCGAAAAAAAATGTCAAAATTTTCTATGTCCCGGACAATAAAAAAAAAATCAAGTCCTAAAAAATTTTAGGAAAATTTTCCAAAGTCCCGGACACAAAATTTTTTTGGCAATTTTTTTGGAGTAAAAAAATCATTGAAAATGTTTTTATGAGAAATTTAATTTTTTTGAAAAGTTTTTGAGTTCCGAAAAAATGTTTTTAAATTTTCTAAGACACAAACATTTTTTGGAAAATTTAAATCCCTTATAAATGATTTTAAAAAATGACAAATTTTTAATAATTTGCTAAGTCCCGAAAAAATTCCGAAGAATGAAATAAAAACTCTTCTAATTGATAATGTATCCAATCTGATAAAATAATTTCTAATTTCACGTTTAAAATTCCAAAAAAATTCACCAGATTTCATCCAATTATATAAAAATTTATCTAATTTTAACAGATAAGATATGACTTAATACAATTGGATAGACCCATTTTTGGGATCAAACTTAATCAAATTTGATATTATTTTATCAAAAATAATAGAATTTAATATAATCGTATAATATTCGATCCGCCAATTTTCGGATCAAAATTAATATGGATTTACATAAAAGCATATCTGTTCATATAAAATTAAATATTGCCTCATATAACTTTTTTTTACTCGGGGGGTCGGGATATTTAATTTTATATGTATGTAGATATCGAGCTTTTGGAAAGAAAAACGTACAGTGAAAAAAAATACATATTAAAAAATTTTGTACTAATTATTACTTTTCTAGGAAAAGGGTTTCAGGAGTTGGCTCAATCATTGATTAACGCGGGAGCAACTTATGGTAACATAAAAGTTGACGATCTTTGAGTTCCCCGAAAAACTCTTACAACCAAAGTACTCCAGAGTAGAGATGCGCGCGACTTAAATGAATTAAACAACTTTGTTGTTTTGTGGGTTTTTAAAAACTAACTTTATTTAAAATTCTTAATTTTAATTCTTATAAATATCTTAAAGGTAAAGAATTGCAGCTAATCTGCAATTCAGCATAAACTTATTTCTACATTATTATATATGTATGTTAAGCATTCCCATAGTACTGATATTGTAGCTATCCACAATAGCAAAACTATCAAGTTGCTTTGACATACAAACAAATGACAGAGTGTATGATTGTGCATATATGTACAACCATACAGTCGGTATATTTGGTTATATGTAACTCCTCCAACCTTTGTTTAAAAAAAATTCTCCTGAATTTGAAGGCTTAACAGAAGTATGAAAAAACATTACACATTTTTCCCACACCTCTGCAATACTGCCATTACCTGTGGAGGGGCTTCATTAACTTTAATTAAGATTCTGTTTTTCTTATTACTAATATAAGCATCGATAATTTAATCATAATTAAAACTATCATCTATATGTTTATACCATAGGAAATATTCCTGTGCATATTCAAATCTTTTTTTTTTCATTTAAGTTATGGAAACTATTATTTTTTTTAATCTCTTAAAGTTTAAAAATGTGTCTTTAGTAAAATTGTATGTATTATTTTTATCGCATACAAATTTAGCAAATAAAATTTCATTTTTTGTTTATAAATATATAATACATTATTAATAATTACAAAATATTCTTTATATGAATCTATTTCATAAAGTTTAGAGTAAGTCATAGGTAGCATTAGTTTTAAATCAGTTGTGATGAAATTTAATTGTATTTTAAATGCAATAACCAGTAAATAATTTTTGTAGACATGTTATACACATGCCTTATTTTGTTAATTGAAGTTAATTGAAATCGATATCATAATCGATAATTTCATCTGATGTCAACATACTAGGGTGTAGTATATCTGTTTTTAGTCACATTTCTGTCCGATCGAATTGCAGCTTTTAGTAAATTAACGCTGTCGTAAAAATGTTCGTTTAGTACAATTTGTTTGTTTGTTTAAACATTTCAATTCTGTCAATTCTGTCTTTATTGTCCATTGTCCCAAATAGTGCTGAATCCACTATATTTAGCAAACCTCTGTTTTTCTTAAATTTTTATTAGAGAGACTTATTGAATTAATTCGTGATCTTAGTATTTGGATTTGTTTTTCTATTAAACTGTTCGGTGGAATTTGCATTGTTCTCATATTTGACTCTATATTCGCTATAATATGGGGTACAGTATTAGTTTGCAATTCAAACGGATCCTATTTTCATAATGAACCCGGTTTCACAAGTTATTGGTCATGATCTTCAATGTTGTTATCAGAATCGGCATATTTAAAAGGACGTTTGATGTTATTAGTGTGGACATTGTTCAGATTCCTTTTTATAAATTTTGGTTGTTCTTTATGTCGAACACTCCTGTAATTTTTAATGTATCCCTTTTGTCTATGTTCTATATAGTTTTCGCGATTTTTATTTCGTTTTCCCAATGACCTACATTTCATAGCTTCTATGCGATTTTTTATCGTATTGTGATCAACATGATGTTGTTCAACTTCGAAAGGAGTGCATTTAATTGTAGAATGGAAAGTACTGTTGTAAAATTTAATGGCTTTAGCCATTTGGGTAATTATTGGCACGTTTTCCTCCAGGTTTAAGACTCTAATTTTTTCAGAAATTGTATTGTTCAATCTTTCAATATCCGAGTTGCCCGTATGGCTATTGGGTTTTGTGGCATGAAACTCTATATTTTCTTCATTTAAGAATCTGCGAACATTTACAGTATTAAATTCGTTATCAAAAACAAACTTATCAATTTTCCCTTTTATTGCTAAAAATTCTCTTAATTTCTGAATAATAGTTTGATTATTTCTATCAGGAAGGTGAAAGTGTATCGCATACTTGGAGAATTTATCTATAAAGATTATGAACGATTGTTTACTATTGACATAGGTATCCACATGAATTATCTTATTCGTAGAAGATGGAGTTTCAGTATGATGAAATTTGGGTTTAATCGGATTTCTGTCATATTTTGCAGATGAACAAAATTCACAATTATTTACAATCCTATGAATTGCAGTTTTTAACTCAGGATTGTAGATTTTGTACTTGATTCCTTCATAAGTAGGAATAATTCCCGAATGACCTGTTTCGTTTTTATGATATAGGGCTATTTGTCTATTCAATTCCTCCTGATCCACTATATCCTTTGCAAAGTAAGAGCATTTTACAAACTTCAAATCGGACCTGTTTTGAAAATGTTCCTTGATTGCATTCTGGAACTTATAGTAAGTTCTTTCGTCAACCTCGGAGAAAATTGCTACACGACCCCTTATAGTGTGATCAGAAAGTATATTACCGATATTCCGGGAGTTCAAATCTGCCATATCTAAATATATTCTGGTTTTACCAGATAATTGTACCGCTCCTTCAGTCTTATTTTCTGTTATTATTATCTGTGTTTTGAATCTATTAACAACTGTGTCCAAAATAGAGAAGTCATCACCCAAATCCTCCTCCTGAGAGTGGATTGTCTCTACCACCAATGAAGAAGAGTCCTCATCATGTGACAGATCTTCCCCTGCATTAACGCTTTCAGCGTCCACAAAATTTTCCTGTTTTCCATTTACATCGATACGGCTCAAAAAATCCGCAATATGATTTTCCTTGCCCTTAATGTATTCGATTTTAGCGTCGTAATCCATTAAATGGACCAACCAACGCTGTAATCTTGGGCTAATATCCTTTCCATTATTTTTAGCTTGTAACCACTTAAGTGGTTGGTGATCTGTATTAAGATCAAATTCAACACCATAAAGGTAGGGTCTAAAATATTTTACACCCCAGACTATAGCCAATAGTTCCTTTTCTATAGTCGAATAATTTTTCTCATGAACGTTGAGTGTTCTTGAGGCGTAACATATGGGATGACCATCCTGTGTCAAGACAGCACCAAGTGCAAAGTTACTGGCATCTGTTATTAGTTTAAACCTTTTATTAAAATTTGGGAATTTTAAAATAGGAGGGTTTATCAGAATATCCTTCAACTTTTCAAAGGCTGCTATAAAATTTGGGTCATTTATGTTGACCTTTGTATTCTTCTTTAAATATTTTGTCATTGGGTATGCAATCTTTGCATAGTCCTTTATAAACTTCCTATAGAACCCAGTCATTCCTATAAATGATTTAATCTTCCTCTGTGTATTGGGAAGTTTGAGGTTTTGGATAATTTCAACCTTCTTCGGATTTGGTTTGACACCTTCGGGTGTAAGAATGTGACCTAAAAAGTCGGTTTGTCTCTGTAAAAAGTTACATTTATCAATTTGTATTTTCAATTTGGTCTCTCGAAGTCGCTTCAAGATTTTTCCCAAATTTGCCAAATGTTCATCTAATGATGTGCTAAAAATTAAGATGTCGTCCAGATAAACGATACAAATCTTATTTATGTATTCCTTTAATATGGAATTCATAAGTCTCTGAAAGGTAGAGGGGGCATTTTTTAAGCCGAAGGGCATTCGAATGAATTCGTAATGTCCAAATGGGGTTGAAAAAGCCGTTTTCTCCCTGTCCTCTTCTTTTACCAAAATTTGATGAAATCCCTTTGCGAGGTCAAGGGTTGAAAAATATTGGGCTTTTCCCAGTTTATCCAAAATCCCTTCCATATTAGGAATTGGAAATTTGTCAGTTCTAGTAAACTCATTAAGCTTCCTATAATCCACAACTAACCTCCATTTCTTGATACCAGAATTATCTATTTTCTTTGGTACAATCCAGAGGGGACTGTTGTATGGAGAATTACTCTCCTGAATTATATTCTGTTCAAGCATTTCCCTTATCTGTCTTTGTATTTCCCTTTCGTGGACTTGTGGATACCGGTATATTTTCGAATATAACGGTCTATCGATAGATGTTGGAATTTCGTGCTGAACTTCCCTTGTGGATGTTAGTTCATCGCCGTCCCTATAAAATAAATCTTGAAATTCATTTAGAATTTTCCTCAATCTTAAATCCTCGTCGCGGTTTAAATGCTTCAAGTCAAATTTATTAATTTCATCGAATTCAGTGTCCTGAATAGTCTGGATTGTATTAATATGATAAGGGGACTCTTCTTCGAAAAGAATTTTTCTTCCAAATATGTCCAAAAACCCATTTCCCAGATCTAGCTTTGCTTTAAGCGGAACCAAAAAGTTTTGGCCAATAATAGCATCGTAGATGCGTCCCTCGATACCAATTACTTTCCAGAAAAATGTACCCAGTATATCAAATTCCTTCGGTATCGGTGTAATTAGGCCAGTTTTTGTCGTATTTGTACCATTCAAAGTACGGAATCTAAACGGTTTATTCAATACCGTTTCAAAAAATTCGCCCTCAAAAAGGTTGGGCCTTATTATACTTGTTTCCGAACCGGTATCGATTAGGCATTTAACTACTTTACTCCCTATAGTTATCGCTATTAGGGGTAATCGCGATTTTAAAGAGCCCTGAGAAAATTTATGTTCTTGTTCCGATTCGTTTTCCAAATTTCCAACGTCCATAGGAACGGTTGTGTCCTTGGACTGAAGTTTTGGAAAATATTTAGTTTGAGCACTATTTGTGGACAATTTCTTAAAATTTGTTTTGGTAGAATTATTTTGGGTTTCAACACTTTCGTTGCGTTTTCCATTAAATTTTTTATTAGCCTGTATTTTGTTAGTATTTTTCCTGTGTCTAAAATCTATTGCTCTGGTGTCGTCTAGAAGTTTTAATTGTAAAAACTTATTGAACAATGATTCGATATTAGGTGTTTGTTCCGTTATACAAGTTCTAAATTGTCCGTCAATTTTTGAAATTAGTATTTCAGTTAGATCCCTATCAACATTTTTTGGTGAGTACAATTCGGGTTTCTGTTCGTCATGTATATATATTTCATTAATTTCAAATTTAGATTCAATAAATACATCAAAAAGTTCCCTAAGATCATTTATTTTTATATTTCTACAATAATTAAATACCTCGGGATAATATTTTCTTGGAGCGAAGTCTTTCTTGAGTTGTTGTTTTATCTCCGCCCAACTGCTATCATCTGGTAACATGGACACTGATTTGGCTGCCTTTTCAATAAGTTTCTCATTTTTAACTATGGTTATTCCATATCTAATGAGATCTTCATTTTGGCCGCATAGGCTCAATGCATTTTCCACCGATTTGAGAAAGGAGGAAAGGTAATGGTCTTTTCCGAAAGGTCTTAGTTGATGAAACTGGTTAAGGACCTGATGTGGGCTTAGCCCTAAAGCATATTGTTGGGTATGCTCTTGTTGAACCAGTTGCTGTAGTTGTTGTTGTTGATGATATTGATGCTGTTGTTGCTGTTGTTGATGATATTGATGCTGTTGTTGTTGTTGCTGTTGTTCTTGGAATCTTTCTAGGATTTTTTGCGTTTCATTTTCAAGCAACAACTGATGTTGTTGTTGATTTTTTATTATATCTTCTTGTTTTAGGACGAGGCATTCCAGCTGCTCGATCCTTTCTTTAACTTGTTCAGCATTCATTTTTTTTATGCCTTTTGCAACGTAAACCAAGTTTCAATTGTAAACTTTAAACAGGTTTTCTGTAAAATCCATAATTTTGGGATATGACACTAGTAAATGAGCGTATATAAGTATATTATTTTTTTATTGTTCTCAATATATCTTTAGATATATTGTCCCGTAACTGCGCCACTTAAATGAATTAAACAACTTTGTTGTTTTGTGGGTTTTTAAAAACTAACTTTATTTAAAATTCTTAATTTTAATTCTTATAAATATCTTAAAGGTAAAGAATTGCAGCTAATCTGCAATTCAGCATAAACTTATTTCTACATTATTATATATGTATGTTAAGCATTCCCATAGTACTGATATTGTAGCTATCCACAATAGCAAAACTATCAAGTTGCTTTGACATACAAACAAATGACAGAGTGTATGATTGTGCATATATGTACAACCATACAGTCGGTATATTTGGTTATATGTAACTCGCGTGACACGAATTTTTCGTGATTCACGTGATTCACGCGTGAATCACGAGTGATCGTGAGTGAAATTTATTTTTACTCACGTGATCGTGAGTGCGCGTGATTATGAAAAATAGTTTCGTGCGTGAGCGTGCGTGAGTAATTTTTGTTTCGTGAGTTTGCGTGATTTTTTTGTGCTGTTTGAAACAGAAAACGAGTAAAAAAAATCGTCATTGTATTGAATTTAGAGGGAAATTAATCCAAAATTGCGATTTTTATTATTGTTTTAAGAAAATTCAACACTTTTTGTGCAAGAAATCGAAAGAAGTAAAATAAAAATTCGCTAATTTTAATTTCGTGAGTCTTCGTGAGCGTGAGAAAAATTTTAGTTACTCACGTGAGCGTGCGTGAACGTGATCAGAAAAAATAATTTCGTGCGTGATCGTGCGTGATTAAAATTTTTATTTCGTGAGCGTGAGCGTGCGTGAGTCAAAATTCACTCACGCGCCCATCTCTACTCCA
>CAWUER010000606.1:0-78885 GCA_963921195.1 Pegoplata infirma
CAGAAAAACTCTGCTAATTTAACAGAATACACCATACTTTTCCAGCTAGCAACATTTCTTGGCAATTTTACTATAAAAATCTGTAAAATGATTTTGACAAAAAAAAAAAATGTTAATTTACAGAGTTTCTAGTAAAATACTGGTTAAATAAAACACCATTTAGCAAAGAAAAACTCTGTAAATTTACATATATTTGTAAAATGCATTTAATGCAACCAAAATTTTACAGAAAAAAATCCTGTAAATTTACAGAGTTTAGTAAAATACATATTATTTTTTAAAGTTTTTATAAGATTTTTGAAAAGATTGTTTTGGTACTTTTTTAACATTTTTTCAATAAAAAAATACAGATAAAATTTTGGTGTTTTTACAGAAAACTCTGTTTTTAACTATGAAATTAAGATTACATAGAAATAAGTAGAAATATGTAAAATTAATATGTAAAATTAAGATTACAAAGTTTAAAGTCATATAACAGATGAAACTTTGTTTTTATGTCACAACAAAAAACAAAGTATTTCCTTTAAATCTGTATTTTGACAGATAAATCTGTCAAATATCTGTTGAATTGAGATTACAGTCATTTTACAGAGTATTTTACAGAGTTATTATTTTGAGTGTAGATTTATGTTTTATGTTAATTCCAGAAAAAAAACTTAATTGATTCTTTAATAAATTATACTTACAATTAGTGCAAAAAGTCTAAAGCCATTGTAAAGATATGCAAAAAAATCCCTCATTGGTGTGATTATCAGAAGGTAGTCAGTCATAAGTACTAATCATCGTTCACTAATTTCGTTCAGAGATTCCATAAATTTAGTATTCGTTAATCGGCAAATCCACCGTAATTTTATAAAAAGCGTTTTTAATCGGGCTTAAATTTTTTTTTTATACTAACTATAAAATTTTATAACCCTAAATTTATTTAAAGAAATTATGCAAAAAGCCAACGCGGAAATTAGATGTAATAAAATTATATAATTTAATTCAAAATACAATACGCACAAATATTTAACTTATGAAATTAAAAAGTTCTTTATACACCTTAAATGAATAAAAAGTGACAATTATTAATTATGATAAGAAAAAGTAATTTAAATTAAATTAAATATTCAATAAGGGTTTTCAAATTGCGTACACATAGAATACTTATAATAGACAGACATGCGTAATTACGCAAGTATACATAAAACTTCCATATTGAGGAGTAAAAGAATTTATTATAAAAAAGAATTTATTATAAAAAAGAATTTACTAAAAAAAATATATTAAAATAGTTATTAATCATAAATTTATGAATATTAAACATTTTAAACACGTTCTATTAAAAAATAAAACAAAAATTTATGTAAGATTAATGCTCTTGCGAATACTCTACACTCGATAGGCCCAACCAAAAGAAAATAAATATTTCCCAGCAAAAACTTGATAATGAGTAATTCTTCCCATTTGCATTACTTACCTGGAATTTACCATGAATACTACTAATTACCATTAATATTACTTTATGCACAAAAAGGCAAAAAAGTGGTTACATCGAACTTCATCACCGCGTTAAAGTAAATAATTTTTATATTTTGAGTAGGTTTATTCTAGCTTGAGGTCATTATTTCCTTAACTAATCAAAACTATGATATTCTCATTGAATAATTTTCAAGAAAATTATTTTTCTGTTTTGAATTTACTTATGTTGGTCATTTTTTAACGACTTAATCGACACATGTTTCGGGATTTGTCAGATCCCATTGTCAAGATTATTTAGCAAAAATAAACACCCTATTCTACAAGTATTTTTGATAAATAATCTTGGCAATGGGGTCTGACAAATCCCGAATTACGTGTCGATTAAGATTTGCAAAAATGACCAACATTAAAACAGGAAAAAAAATATTCTATGAGAATATCATGGTTTTAATTAGTAAAGGAAATAATTAATTGTTTTAAAAAAAATTAATAGGAATTTAATCCAAAAAATATTTTTATGGAAATTTAAATGAATGTCAATCCGTGAAAATTTATTAGATCTGGGCTGATCTGTGGAGATCTACATAATTTGATCAAGTGTATCTGATAAGATTTATTAGATACGTGATGCCCGATTAAAAAAGATCTGATATAATCATATATGCTGTTATATAATTATTTATAGTTATATATGGTTATGCATGAACTTTGATATGGACATATAAGTTTATATATAGCATTGTATTTTTCCTTATTTTTTAATATGATAACATACATATTCATATCTATTTATATACCGATCTATATGAAATTACCCAGTGAGAAAAATACAATAGCAAAAGCGTTGGGAAAGCGTTGTGGACGGTTGTACGAGCGTTCTGTATACCAACTTCAAAGCGCCTTCAGATGATCCGAATGATAACATCGATCTACGCTAGGTTTAAAGCGTTTTAAAAGCGATGTAAAAAAGTGCTTTGAGAACGTTTTTTTAAGTCATCAAAGCGATTTAAAAACCCAAAGAAAAGAATTCCTGTATTAGTTCGGTTATAATAATTTGTTTGATACAAAGTGAAATCCGAAAAAAAAGTAAAAAAGTAGTAAAAAAGTTTTGATGATATATAATTTGATACAATCATATTAAATTATATATGGCTTTTTATATGTTCAGATCTAATTTTATCTAAGATTTATTGCGGATCCATTTTCTTATCTGAGATTTTACATAAATATATCTGACTTTATGTAATTATATAAATCTATATTAATTTATATAAAATAAGATCAAGTGGATTTAATTGGATGTGACCAAAATTCGTATCTAATTGTATAATTTTTTATATTTGTGTATCTAAAGTAATACAATTAGATCAAAATCTGATCCAACTTGATACAGCCAATTTTGAGATCAAATTAGATCTTAAAAGTTTTTTTCTTTTACTCGGGTACTCAAAAAAATCTAAAAACATTTTTTATGATTTTTTTACTTAAAAAACAAAAAAAAATTGACAAAAAATTATTATTCAAAAATAGTTTCGGAACTTAGAAATTTTTCTCAAAAAAAAAATAAATATAAAGAACTCGCAAAGCGTTCCAAAAAACGTTTTGAGATTGTTTTTTTTTTGTTATAGAGCTTTCAGAACACTTTTCAAAAACGCTCGCAAAGCGTTTGAAATAGCGTTTTGAGAATGTTTTTTTTTTGTTACAGTGCTTTCAGAACGCTTTTTTTTTTAAACCGTCGTCAATTTCTGCTTGGGTAGATGTGACATATAAGGTCGGGAATTTTTAGATGTGGTAGATGAAAAGATATATGATTTTATTTATAATTACATATATCCCGAAAAAAATTTCAAAACTTTCTAAGTCCCGCCCTAGTAAAAAAATAAAAAAAGTTCATGACTAATTATATCCCAAATATGGCGGATACAATTACTTTAATAATTATCTACGGGTATATTTTATGATCTAGCGGGATAACCTTATATAATGTGATACGTGAATTGGATCTATATAATTATATCAGTTGGAGAAAACTGATACGATTAAATATAATTTAAAACCATTATAACTGATCATATATTGCTCCTTATAACGTCATATAAGTTGGATAACATTATATATAATCATATGTACTTTATGTAATGTTATATAAAACAAGTAAGAGTGTTAAATTCGGCTGTGCCGAATCTTTTATACCCTCCAACATGCAAAAAATTAAAAATAAATGCAGGGTCGTTTTTTTTTGGGGGGGGGGGGGGGTCTGGGGGTCGCTAGTAGTAATTGAATTTAAAAATTCATTCTTATGCTTTTTGCACTAAAGAAATACAAGATTATCATTATTTAAAAAAAAAAAATGTTTTATTCCACGCCCATTAAATGGGGGCGGGCCAAACATAATTCTCTGGGTCCAAATGCAGGACTTTGAACTTTTTGGGGCATAAAAATGTTGCATTTGTTAAACAAAAACACAAACAATCATGTAAAAATATAGTATTTTTCAGAGGTTGGTTTAGTTCCTCAAGGGGGAACTTTTTTCCAACTGGTCCGATTTTGCTCATTTATGAACTTAACCTGCCTATGAACATAAGACATATTCGTGCGAAATCTCGGGAGTCTAGCTCTTTTATTTTGGACTGCATCGTGTTAACTACAGACGGACAGACGGACGGACAGACGGACGGACAGACGGACGGACATCGCTAGAATGTCTTAGAATCGATCACTGATCATAAATATATATACTTTATGGGGTCCTAGACCGATATTTTGATGCGTTACACACGGAATGACAAAGTGAGTATACCCCCATACTGTAGTTGGAGGGTATAAAAATATGTTCTTTATGTAGAGCAATATCTAACCATATATATTTATGTCTTATAGTCTCAATTTATTTTATATTGTATCAGTCCGGATCAAACTGATAAAACCAGATAGACCCATTTTACGTATCATATTATATATAAGACTATCTGTTCAGATCTTGTAGGATAACCGAAGATAATATTTGAAACAATTGTGTCCACCATATTTGGGATCTAATTTGTCACGGCTATACATAACTCTTTTTTACTCGGGCGGACAAAACAATTTTCCAAAGTCCTTGAAACAACATATTTTTGGCATTTTTTTTTGGAGTAAAAAAATCATTGTAAATGCTTTTAGGGGAAATTTTTAAGAAAAAGTTCCAAAGAATGCAATAAAAACTCTTCTAATTGATAACACAGGGCAACACTTTTTTTACCAGGGTTCTGATAGCTAGTTTTTTGTAATTGGGGTACGCTGATTTCAAATCTGGCTATCGTTTTTTTTGGATCAGCTCTAGTTTTCGAGATATAGCCTAAGGAAACTTTGAAAATAGGCTATTTTTGGCATATTTGTGAGTCCATATTTACCAACACTAGTCTTACATCCAAAAAGTGAATGACGATTTTAGGTATGTTGGATATGCTGATTCCAAAAATGTTCTTACTTTTGTTGAGTCATATTTAGTTTTTGAGATATCGCTAAAATAATTTTTTTAAATTTATGCCCTCTTTAATTTTGTCTGAATATTTATGCCCTTTTTAATAACTCGAAAACTAAAGCTGTCAGAAAAAACTAATACCAGTTTTAGAATCCTCGCATCCAATATAGTTAAGTTCATGTTTAAAACTGAGGCTCTAAAATAAGTTTTGGAAATTATAGCCAAGCAAAGTTGGTAAAAAACGCACTTTTTCGACTCTTTAACAGCGATTTGCACGCGAGCTGATGGAAAAAATTGGATAACAGATTCGGAATCAGTACACTAAAGTCCATATAAATCAGTTGTCAAAGGTCAGGCAAAAAGTTCAACTTTTGTCAACCTGTGTAGTTTATCCAATCTGATAAAAATATACCTAATTTCACGCTTTAAATTCAAAAATTTTTTACCAGATTTCATCTTATTATATAAAAATTTATCTAATTTTAACAGATAAGATATGATTAAATACAATTACATAGACCCATTTTTGGGATCAAACTTAATCAAATTTGATATTATGTTATCAAAAATAATAAAATTTGATATAATCGTATAATATTCGATCCGCCAATTTTCGGATAAAAATTAATATGGATTTACATAAAAGCATAGCTGTTCATATATAAATAAATATTTCGTCATATAACTTTTTTTTACTCGCCCGAGTAAAAAAGATCTGATATAATCATATATGCTATTGTATAATTATTTATATTTATATATGGTTATGCATGAACATTGATATGGACATATAAGTTTATATATAGCATTGTATTTTTCCTTATTTTTTAATATGATAACATACATATTCATATCTATTTACATACCGATATATATGAAATTAGATATGACATATAATGTCGGGAATTTTTAGATATAGCAGATAAAAAGATATATGATTTTATTTATAATTATATCCCGAAAAAAATTTTCAAAATTTTTAAGTCCCGGACAATTAAATAAAAATTAAAAAAATTTCAAGTCCTAAAAAATTTTATGAAAATTTTCCAAAGTCCCTGAGTAAAAAAGTCATTTGGAATAAAAAAATCATTGAAAATGTTTTTAGGAGAAATTTTATTTTTTTGAAAAATTTTTAAGTTCCGAAAAAATGTTTTTAAATTTTTGGGAAATGATTTTAGAAAAAAATTACAAATTTTTAATAATTTGCTAAGTCCCGAAAAAATTCCGAAGAATGCAATAAAAACTCTTCTAATTGATAATGTATCCAATCTGATAAAATAATTTCTAATTTCACGTTTAAAATTCCAAAAAAATTCACCAGATTTCATCTAATTATATAAAAATTTATATAATTTTAACAGATAAGATATGATTTAATACAATTAGATAGACCCATTTTTGGGATCAAACTTAATCAAATTTGATATTATTTTATCAAAAATAATAGAATTTGATATAATCGTATAATATTCGATCCGCCAATTTTCGGATCAAAATTAATATGGATTTACATAAAAGCATATCTGTTCATATATAATTAAATATTGCGTCATATAACTTTTTTTTATTCGGGCGGGTGTGTTCTTATTTTTGAGATCTAGTTATATCTGATCAATCTCAGATCAATTAGTTCTGATCAGATACAAATATGTACAATTATTTGAATTAGAGCCAAACAGATTATTTTAGATCTAATCGTTTTTTTTTCACGAAAACTATAAATAAATTTAAATTTCTTTTGGTTCGGCCCAATATACATAACTAAATATGATTTCTAGTGAGATTATTTAAAAACAAAATAGGGCATTTAAAATTTTTTTTATTTATCTCAAATTACATAAATTGTTTAAACACTTCTCTCATAATTATGTCTATTTTTTTCTTTTTGCTATAATTCATTTTTTAATTCTATAAAGAAATTTTACAACCAGTTTTGTATTAATATATTAATTTTTTAAATTTATTAGTTAAACATTAAGCCTCAGGGGTAACGGTTGTGAAAAGAAATGTCATTTTATAGAATTTATAACATTTTGTATTAAAACATTTAATCGTTTTTGTATTGAAACTTGAAACCTTTTATAATTTCATTCATAAGTTTTTTTTTATATTTTTGTTAATATTATGAGATCAATTTACACTTTTATAGATTTCAGTTATTTTTTTATTTTTTTTTTTAACTTTTGATTTGTCATAAGCGGGCACACATGTATTTACCACCTCTTATAGTTAGTAGGGGGTCATTGATCTTTTGTTCATTTATTTATTTTTATTATTTATTTAGCTTAATTTTTTTAAGAAAAAAAAGTCATATTTATCTAAAGATTTTTGGAGGCATGTCTGTGAAGTTATCAATTAGGCAAACATACATAAATATTATTTATTGATTTAAAGTCACTTATTTGTGGGTTATGTTTATTTATTAACAAATTTATTTTACAAACAAATAAACTAGTTAAATTCGGCTTTGACGAATATATAATAACTAGAACGTATCAATTTTTTAGCTGAAAAGTGGGTCAAAAATATTCCATTGGAAGTCAAATTGAAACTCTCAAATGTTGGTTAATATAAAAGAAGTAGAAAAGTCAAATTTGACTTGGCCGAATCTATGAATACCACCCACAATGCCCCTTTGAAGTAATAGTCAATTTTCTAACTTGAATTAAAATTAAAATTTTTTATAAGAAACATTTTATTTTGAGTAAAAAACTCTTTTTTAGTCATTTCTTAAAAAAAAAATACTAAATTTTTTTTTTAGTGTAAAATTGTTTTCGAGTGTAATTTTTTTTGGGGGTTTTTAGCGGAAAAATGTTTTTGAGTGTTTTTTGTGATGAGTAAAATAAGATTTTAATTAAAAACAGGTAGAATTTTGATAAAAAAAATATTTTATTTTGAGTAAAAAATTTTTTAGTCATTTTTGAAAAAAAAAAAATTTACTAAATTTTTTTTGAGTGTAAAATTTTTTTCGAGTTTAATTTTTTTTTGGTGTTTTTAGTGAAAAATTTTTTTAAGTGTTTTTTTGTGATGCAAAAAAAAGATTTTAATATAAAATAAGTAGAAAAGTTAAATTCGACTTGACCGAATCTATGAATACCCTCCACAAGGCCCTTCAAAGAAATAGAAAAATTTTCTGAAATGAAAAAAGTTAACAATTTAGATAAGAAATATTTTATTTTCAGTAAAAAATTTTTTTAATCATTTTTGAAAGAAAAAAAATACTAAATTTTTTTGAGTGTAAAATTTTTTTCGAGTGTATTTTTTTTTGGGTTTTTAGTGGAAAAATCTTTTTGAGTGTTCTTTGTAATGAGTGTTTTTTGTGATGAAAAAAAGATTTTAATTAAAAACAGTTAAAATTTTGATAAGAAATATTTTATTTTGAGTAAAAAACGTTTTTTTTTAGTCATTTTGAAAAAAAAAAAACAAGTATGAAATTTATAGTCGGTCAAGACCGACCCTACACCAGAGTTTCCCGGGAATGGGTCCCAAGTTGAAACATGGACTGATTAGATCTATATTTTGTCAAATCTTTAATAAGTGTAAAAAGCACTCACAAATCAAAGTTGAGTGGAATAGGCTTCTTTTTGTTGACAATAAACCGCTTCAACTGAATATCGGGTGAAATTTTCAAATGGGATCTAAGTCCAAAAATGGTCCGATGATAATCAGATTTGATAAGGTTATTAAAGTACGCGTTTAATATACACAAACAAAATTTTAATTAAATATTTTCTATTTTCATGAAATTTGAGAGATTTATGTGAAAATCGGGAAGGTGGTTTGTATGGGGGCTACAAGAAGAACTGGTCCGATTTCTTTAAAATTCGGAATGGTGATTTATGGAGACAAAACACGTTTACCTGTTAAATTTCAAAAAGTTACCTATTATAATACGGTTGATAGAGTCATTTAAGTCAAAACTAAAGAGGACCTTTGTATGGCAGCTAGGTCTAAATATGGACCGATTTTTTCCAATTTCAATAGGCTTCGTCCTTGGGCCAAAAGAGGCTTAAGTTTCAAATTTCAAGTCGATTGATGAAAAATTGCGACCTGTATCGTGTTTACACCATTTACATGGACAGACAGGCGGACGGACGGACAGACGGACGGACATCGCTAAATCGACTCAAAAAGTGATTCTAAGTCGATCGGTATACTTAAAAGTGGGTCTAGGACCAATATTTCGGGTAGTTACAAACATCAGCACAAACTCATTATACCCTGTACCACAGTGTGGTGTAGGGTATAAATACAAAATGTTTTTTTTTTAGTGTAAAGTTTTTTTTCGAGTGTAATTATATCCTACACCACACTGTGGTACAGGGTATAATGAGTTTGTGCTGATGTTTGTAACTACCCGAAATATTGGTCCTAGACCCACTTTTAAGTATACCGATCGACTCAGAATCCCTTTTTGAGTCGATTTAGCGATTTCCGTCCGTCTGTCCATCCGTCTGTCCATGTAAACGGTGTAAACAAGATACAGGTCGCAATTTTTAATCAATTAACTTGAAATTGAAAACTAAAGCCTCTTTTGGCACAAGGACAAAGCCTATTGAAATTGGAAAAAATCGGTCAATATGTAGACCTAGCCCCCATACAAAGGTCCTCTCTAGTTTTGGCTCAAATGACTGTAATAGCCGCATTTGAATAGGTATATTTTCGAAATTTGGCGGATAAACATGTTTGATCTCCACAAATCACCATTTTAAAGAAATCGGACCAGTTCTTCTTGTAACCCCCATACAAACCACCTTTCCGATTTTCACATAAATATTTAAAATTTCATAAAAATAGAAAATATTTAATTAAGATTCTGTTTGTATCTGTTAAACGAGTATTTCAATAACGATATCAAATCTGATTATTATCGGACCATTTTTGGACTCAGGCCCCATGTGAAAGTTTCGCCCGATATTCAGTTAAAGCGGTTTATTGTCAACAAACAAAAAGCCTATTTCACTCAAATTTGACGTGTGAGTGTTTTTTACACTTATTAAAGAGTTGGCAAAATATAGATCTAATCGGTCCATGTTTGAGCTTGGGATCCATTTTCCGGGAAACTTTGGTGTAGGGTATTATATGGTCGGTCTTGACTGACTATAATTTTCTTATTTGTTTTTTTTTGGGGTTTTTAGTGGAAAAATGTTTTTGAGTGTTTTTTGTGATAAAAAAAGATTAAATGTTGTATTTATTCGACCTTTAATTTGTAATATAAATAAAATAACCGAGCTCGAGGTCTGTTGTTGTTGTAAATAACCTTTATTTTACTTCTCCAATATTTCGAAATTCATCGAATTTCATCATCAGGGGACAGTGTTAAAAAAAAACCTGCACAGTGCAATTCCAACCAACAATGTGAATAGAAGTAGCTTAAAGTTTATTTGTGTTTGTGTAATTTTTTAACACTGTCCCCTGATGATGAAATTCGATGAATTTCGAAATATTGGAGAAGTAAAATAAAGATTATTTACAACAACAGACCTCGAGCTCGTGGAAAAAAAAGTTAACAATTTCGATAAAAAATATTTTATTTTGAGTAAAAAACTTTTTTTAGTCATTTTTGAAAAAAAAAAAATTACTAAATTTTTTTTGAGTGTAAAATTTTTTTCGAGTGTAATTTTTTTTTTTGGGTTTTTAGTGGAAAAATGTTTTTGATCGACAAAAATACTTTGTAAAATATTTTTCTGACTTAGCAATGTTTTCAAAACTAGTTTAACGTTTTTTTCAAACACTTGAATTTAAGGTGGAACCATTTTTAAGGTACAGAGTGGTCTTCATGTGCTATTTAGAGTGCCCACACACGTTCAGATTGGGTAGGTATGTTGCCAAGAGTTGTTTAGCTTTCCCGTGGCTACAATTTTGCCAAATATTGTTAGCGACAAAAAAGTAATATTTTAAAATTAAATTTCTACACTTTAAATTTCAACAAAAAGTAATTTTCTGACCATTCTAATTTACCTGTTGGTTTTTGTTTTCACAAAAATATATTAATGAACTCCAGTTATTACTTAATTTCTTTTTCATTTATTATTAGCAAATCTTTTGTTTTTTTTTTTTGTTTTGAAAATATCAATAACGTTTATTAACAAAATGAAGAAAGAATTTCACATTAAAAATTTCTATTTAAAATATTTAAATCATGCATCTATCTTTTCAACACGTTTCTCTTTAAAACAATAAATGAATTAGTACCATATTAAATTCAATTTTTATGGTCTTTAAAAAGTCAACACTTCATAATGGTATTTTATCTCTAATAAAAATTTTCACAAAATAAAAACATCAATTAAAAATTGATTTTCTTAAAAATTTCTATCAACATTTGCGTGGTAATATTTATTTTCATACACTTAAAAAAATTTTTGAATATATTTATGTAAATAAAAAATTTTTTTAAAATTGCTAAATATAAAATTACAAAATTTTAAATTTAAACAATTTACAAACAAAAACAAGTAGAAAAGTTAAATTCAACTTTGCCGAATCTATAAATACACTCCACAATGCCCTTGTAAGTGATAGTAAATTTTCTGACGATAAAAAATAAAATTTTTGATTAGTTTTTATTTTGTGTAAAAAAACTTTTGAAAAAATAAAAATAATTTACAACATTTTTTTTTGAGTGTAAAATTTTTTTCGAATTATTTTTTTAGTGTAAAAATATTTTTGAGTGACAAAAATACGTTGTAAAATATTTTTGTGACTTACCAATGTTTTTAAAACATGTTTAACGGGTTTTCAACTCATGAGTTTAATGTAAAACCAATCTCAAATTCACGGTTTTGCGAATAACTTTTGAACCACTGGACCGATTTGGCTGAAATTCAAAACAAACCAGGCCACAGGAACGAAATATATATGGGGCATTCCATATGAAATCGGGCACTTTTAAATTTTTTTTTTTTTAGATTTTCCCAATTTATTAACAGTTTTTAGCACCCTTTAAAAACTCCTTCGTGGTAAATTTTCAGATTTTTTTGATGACCAGTTCAAAAGATATCGAATTTTTAAAAAATGGTAGTTTGTTCCTTTACTCAAACTTCTTTTACTCTTAACTTCTTCATTAATGGTCCAAATTTCAATTTTTTTCTTTAAAAAAAAAATTTTTTTTTTGCGTACTTTTTAAAAAAAAATCCCAAAAAATTCTTAAAAGCGCTCTAGTGTGCGATTTTTAAGTTTTTAAATTTAAATCTCATTTTTGAAAATGTTTATACTCTTAGATTTTTTTGAAATTTTTTTGTGTAAAACTTCTATCGATTCTACAAATTTTTTGCCCAAGAGGATCGTGGGATAACGATTATTACTATTTTTTAAAATTTTTTGAAAAAAATTTATTGTAATTTTTCAATCTTAAAATCATTTCTACTGCTCCAATGGTGCGTCATAGACGGGTCATTTATAAGACCGACCTCCATTAATTTTTTCGTCTTAACATTTCTTTGAACAAAACGCTCCCACACAAAACGACATTTTTAAAAATTTGATCCAACCGCTCTAACTGCCCTAATAGTGCCCTTAGAGCAACAAAATGTATGACCGACCCACAATATTTTTTTAATTCCAAACATTTTCTCTGAACACACCTACCCTCTACCTCTAATTGTTAAGGCGGTTCCCATACAATTTTTATTATTTTTTGAAAATTTGTTTTATTTAATCAGCTTCTACCGGTCCAATGGTGCGTCCGAGAGGGGTCATTAGTGAGACCGACTCCCATTAATTTTTACCCTCCAACATTTTTGTAAAACATACCACAGCCCTATCTCCACTCGCTAAGTAGGCTTCCATCCAAAATTACATTTTTATAAAATTTGCTCCAACTGTTATTGTATGGGAGCCTACTTAGGGCGTAGGTATGTTTTACAAAAATGTTGGAGGGTAAAAATAAATGGGGATCGGTCTCACTAATGACCCCTCTCGGACGCACCATTAGACCGGTAGAAGCTGATTAAATAAAGCAAGTTTAAAAAAAATAAAAAAAATAGTATGGGGACCGCCTTAACAATTAGAGGTAGAGGGTAGGTGTGTTCAGGGAAAATGTTTGGACTAAAAAAAATGTTTGGTCATACATTTTGTTGCTCTAAGGGCACTATTAGGGCAGTTAGAGCGGTTGGAGCAAATTTTAAAAAATGTCGTTTTGTGTGGGAGCCCCTTTAGAAATTGGAGATAGGGTATTAGTTTGTTCCAAAGAAATGTTAAGACGTAAAAATTAATGGGGGTCGGTCTTATAAATGACCCCTCTATGACGCACCATTCGAGCAGTAGAAATGATTTTAAGATTGGAAAATTACAATAAATTTTTTTCAAAAAATTTAAAAAAAAATAATAATAATCGTTATCCCACGATCTTCCGGGGCAAAAAAATTGTAGAATTGATAGAAGTTTTACACAAAAAATTTTTAAAAAAACCGAAGAGTACAGACATTTTCAAAAATGTGATTTAAATTTTAAAACTTAAAAATTGCATACTAAAGCGCTTTTAAGAATTTTTTGGGATTATTTTTAAAAAGTACGTAAAAAAACAAAAATTTTGAAAAAAAATGAAATTTGGACCATTGTTGAAGAAGTTATGAGTAAAAGAAGTTTGACTAAAGGAACAAACTACCAATTTTTAAAAATTCGATGTCTTTTGAACGGGTCATCAAAAAAATCTGAAAATTTACCACGAAGGAGTTTTAGAAGGGTATTAAAAACTGTAAACACATTGGGAAAATCTAAAAAAAAAATGCTCAAAGTGTCCGATTTGACATTCTTAGACATTCTATGAATGTCCGTCCGTCCGTCTGTCTGTAGATAACACAATGCAGTCCAAAATAAAACAGCTAGACTCCTGAAGTTTGACACAAATATGTCTCATGTTCATAGTCCGGTTAAGTTCGTGAATGGGCAAAATCGGGCCAGGGGGAAAAAAGTTCTCCCTTGAAGAACTGAACCAACCTCTGACAAAATACACTCTTTTACATGTTTTTTTTGTATTTTTGTAAAACCAATGAAACAGTTGCTATATTTATCGCGAATGAAAGGTGCTCTCAACGTCCCCCACTGACCCCCCCCCCCCCAAAACGCTCCTGAACATTTTTTTTTTAATTTTTTTTTATAAAAGATTCGGCACAGCTGAATTTAACACTCACTTGTTTTTTATAACTTTTTATACCCTCCAACCACAGTATGGGGGTATACTCACTTTGTCATTCCGTGTGTAACGCATCGAAATATCGGTCTAGGACCCCATAAAGTATATATATTTATGATCAGTGATCGATTCTAAGACATTCTAGCGATGTCCGTCCGTCCGTCCGTCCGTCTGTCCGTCCGTCTGTCCGTCTGTCCGTCTGTAGTTAACACGATGCAGTCCAAAATAAAAGAGCTAGACTCCCGACATTTGGCACAAATATGTCTTATGTTAGTAGGCAGGTTAAGTTCGTAAATGAGCAAAATCGGACCAGGGGGAAAAAAGTTCCCCCTTGAAGAACTAAACCTCTGAAAAATAGCATTTTTTTTTCGTGATTTTTTGTGTTTTTGTTTAACAAATGCAACATTTTTATGCTACAAGAAATTCAAAGTCCTGCACTTGGACCCAGAGAATTAGAAAATGTAAATTTTTCGGTACACCCCCCCCCCCCCCCCCCCCAATGTGCATGGAATAAAACATTTTTTTAAATCATGATGTATTTCTTTTGTTCAAAAAGCATCTTATTTTTTAAACACATATTCGAGAGGAAATTTGCCCCCCCCCCAATTACAAATACCGACCCCCCCAAAAAAAAAGGAAAACGCCCCTGGATTTTTTTATTTTTTATGCATGTTGGAGGGTATAAAAGATTCGGCCCAGCCGAATTTAACTCTCTTACTTGTTTTTACTAAATCCGCACCTACCGCCCTCACGGAGCTTCCTAGAGGGGTAGAAAACGAGGCCGATCCCACTTAACTTTTACACCCGAACATTTTTTTTGAACATACCAACTACCTAAAGAATGGGATATATCTCATGGAAAGAGCAATATCTTATGGAATGAAATTTTTTTTATTTCACCAATTTAGAGCAATTAAACAATTTAAATAATTTAAAAATCTTAAATTTGTAGATTTTCGTAAAAAACTCATGAGCGCGACCTTAAGATATTATTTTAAAAATCTCAATAAAGACCGAAATTTTTTTTCAATAAAAGGAAAAAATTTAGGGGGTAAGACCTTAAAAAAAAATGAATTTTTTTTTTCTGAGCACTCTACTCAACACACAAAAAAAAAAAACATTGTCAAATTACTAGAAAAAGTCTCCTAATACTATTTTACCAATATTTGACAGTTTTCCTTGTTTTTAACTAAAAGTTTTCGATCGAAATTTAATTTTTTTTTTGTAATTTTACAAATTTCCAACTTTTTTTACAAAAAAAATCTAGTAAATTAACGAGAATTCCTTGTAAGTTTTATTTTGCCAAAAAAGTTGTAAATTTACAATTTTATTGGTAAAAAGCTTGTAAAATTACAAAAAAGCTCGTAGTTTTTACTGGTCTTGTAAGTTTTATCGCGTTAAAAAAATTGTAAATTTTCAATTTTAATATAGTTAATCGACCTTTTTATTAATGATTAATTGGCTTTTATAGAAATTATTTCTAAAAACGGGCTTTTAAGGTCAGTTTTCTTCCTAAATGTAAATAAAAAACTTTATTTATTCATTTTCTATCCGACGTTTCGTTGGTATTTTTCCAACATCTTCAGGGGATGAATTTTTATTGAATCTGGCAACATTTACAAAAGAACAATATTTTAATAACAACAACAAAACCCATAATATTATTTCAACAATTAGACTTACATATATTCTTTTAGTCATATTTACATTTAGTTTTAAATAAAAGATGTTTTTCACGACACAAATGGCACGACATATAACACATAATTTTAAATAAATGCAAAAATAATTAATAAAAATATCACAGTAAAATTGTTTCTTAATGCTAGGTATCACAGTTGGAATTATACTAAAAGTTAAGCAAGTGCAATATTGTAATTTGCATTAGAGTTGTCTTTATCTGTCTTATTGTTGACTGCTATGTTTGTTTTTTGTTGTATGCTTAAGCTTTCCAATGTAAATCGTTTGTTATATTTTCGTTCTTTATGTAGTATTCTTGTTCCTTCAATATCAGCTGTGTGTGAATTTTCGAAACAGTGTTGGGCAAGCGCAGTAGATAGTCGGTACTTTTTGATGTCCGTTTCATGTTCTGACATTCTAATTCCTAAATTTCGTTTTGTGGTTCCAATGTAAATTTTATCACAACTTTCATCCGTTCTCCCTGCACATTTTATTTCATATACTACATTGCTTTGGTCTTCTTTGTTAATTTTTGTTTTTGTTTGTGTAAACAGTGGATTTATTGTTTTATTTGCTTTGTGTGCTAGTACTATTCCTTCTTCTTTTATTATTTCCCTGAGCTTTTTGTTTTCGGTGAGTTTAGGTATGTACGGTACACTGAAGAATTTAGTGTTACCAGATGTATTATTTGTGTTAATGTTTTTTTCCCCTGATTGGGGATTTATAATTTTATTTATTAATTCGTTTATTATATTGTGCGGATAGTTATTATTTATTAGTATTTCTTTAATTGTTTTGATGTTCTTGGTTCTAAATTTTTCATGACTTAATTGTAGAACTTTACTAATAAAGTTTGTCGCAGTATTTGTTTTTTGTTTGTATGGTTGTGTTGAATGAAAATTGATTATGCGGCCAGAAGCTATTGATTTCATGTACCAGTCAGTTATAATTTTGTTATTTTCTCGAATAATCTTCATGTCAAGGTATGGAATTGATTTGTTTATTTCCTTCTCAATTGTAAATTTAAGTTTGTTATGATAGCTGTTGAATAGTTTCAATATGTTGTCTTCGTCGTTTTTTTTAATAATGGCAAAAAGATCGTCGACATACTTCGTTAATAATTTGATTTTTATATTTTTCTTTTTTAATTCTTCCGTGGTTTCTTCTAATAGTGTATCCAGGACAATGTCCGCAATCGTTGGGGAGAGGGGGTTCCCCATGGGCATTCCATACGTTTGGTTATACACTTTATCAATTTTATTGGTAAAAAGCTTCTAAAATTACAAGAATTCCTTCTTGCAAGTTTTTCTTGTCATTTTACAAGTTTTTTTTTTTTTTTTTGAGTGTAAAGAGACTTATAAAATTCACCACAAATTGTCTTAACGGTTATTATAAAGATTAATTTTTTTGAGTGTGCCTATAAATAAATATTAATACTATTAATTTATAAAAAAAAGTGGTTCTATGCGGCGTTTCATACTTCTCTTAATTTACAAAAAATAAAAAATATACTTGACCGCATTTCTAGAAAGCTGCGTCAGAATTTACATACAGACATTTAAATAAATTGAAATAATATGGAAAGACAGACAGAAGAAAACATGTTGTCGCACGAATTCTTAATATTAAATCTTTCTTTTCTTTTACATATTGAATGTGTAGTATATAAATGGTGATTGTGTCAGGTTGGTTTTGTTTGGGATTTTTTTTTTTTTTTTTGTGAAAAATTTATATTGAGTTGAAGTCAGTTTTGGAATATTAATTAAGTTGAAATACAAGAACTTGAACTTTCATTTTATTTTTATTTATATGTGATGATTATTTTGAAGGAGGTTTTAAAACTTTTACTTAATAGTTTTATAATAACAAGTTATGTTCCTTGATTGAAATTTTAAAAATATTATAACAATAGCTGGAGGTCTTCAAATATTTATGAAATTCTTATTTGGTCTAAACAAAAGTGTTAACGACAGGTTTTTACTTTTGCTTAGAATTTTAAATCGCTAAAGGCTATAACTTTGTTTCTCACAAAAAGTATGAGGGATTCTATTGAAATAATGATTGTTTTTTTGTTGGCTGAAAATTCGTTTAATGTTTAAAATTATGTAAAATTTAAATATGAGCACTTATGTCATATGTTAATATATTAGGTTTTGTACGGTAATTAGATTCATAAACCTCTTTTAAAGTATTTTAATTTAAATATGGTTTGAAATAGAACATCAATTAATTTTCTTTTTTTTTTTCTTCTTTCCAGTTACCGCTACTTTTTGGTTTGCTGGGTTATACCACTTCGATACCTTTAGAATCCAATGATGCCACTGATGCTTTGGTAGAGTAAGTATTAAGCTTTTTTATTTAATAAATATTAACTTTGATTATTAGAAAAGCTTTAACTAATTTTCTTTACTAAGCTTTTATCAAATCTTTTTATTTAGCTTTTAAAATATGTGTTTTATATAAAATTTATAAAAAAAAATGCATGTAAGTGTTTAGTTTAGTAAAAACTTAAGCAGAAATCATGGATTAATAAAGCATGAAATTTTCAATTTTTTTAAGTTTAAGATTTATAAATTTTAGAAATTCGAATAATGGTTTTAAAAAAAACTTTAAAAACACTAAAGCTTTTTAAAAGTAGAAGAAATAAATTAAGATACAAAATTAAGGGCCCTGATTTGGAATCGAATATTTGGGCTTCGAAAAAAGAACTTTAATTGTATGAAATTTTGTTCTTGGGAAAATTGCACTTTTTCGCTCCATATTTTTAGATCGGTTAACAATCCAAAAAAAAATCCTTTACCCGGTGAACAAACACACTCTTTTATGACTGCAAAGCATTAAAACTAGGAATTCAAATATTTAAATTTTTTTGTGTTAAAGTGATTTATCCAAAAGAGCCCTCTTTTTAGATTAATATTTTAAAAACAAAAATCGGAGTACAGTTGAAGTCTTTATCGACAAATTTTCAAACCAAATACAACCAATTGACATCATCCAATTTGGACTCTAAATTGCGTGACGATTTGAAACGTTTAAAGAAGATTCGTTCTCACCGTGGTCTCCGTCATTATTGGGGTCTCCGTGTCCGTGGTCAACATACCAAGACTACTGGTCGTCGTGGTCGCACCGTTGGTGTATCCAAGAAGAAGTAAATACTACGGCTCTTTTTTAGCTGCAAAAACATTGGGTTTTTGACAAAAAATTTTTGATAGTAAAATAGTTGTTTCATATTTGAATCATCTTGGACTATTAAGAAATGTCACCCAAAAACACTATTTTTCCAAGAGTCTTAAATTTAATAAGAGAAAACACAACACTGTAAAAAGTTAAACTTGATTAAGTTCGGTCAAATGACTACAGCATGGGTATGGTGGATTAGACTGGAATTTATTTTCAACTTTTGATTTTCCCGAATGTCTGGGCAAATTTTTATTGTCCTAGGTCAAAAACTTATGTGGTACAAATTTGAGGCCAATCGGATTAAATTAACTCGTGGTTCCAGGCGGTTAAAGTTTTCGATTTTTAAAAAATTAAAAAAAATTTCGGCACATCACATTTGTTGAGCACGAATATCAAAAAAAAAAATTTAAAATCAATCGATCGGTTTTCGAGATATAGCCATTTAAAATTTGTAAAAAAATGGCGGCTTTTTCTTACGTTCAAGAAATTTTTTAAAAAAAGTCTCAAAATTTCTTTGACGTGACCCTTTCATAAAACTTGAGAAAATCTTTTATTGAACCTTAATTAGAGCCAAATCCGATCATTTTAGCCCGTGGCGCCCATTGATCAAAGTTTTAGTTTTGCAAAAACTTTTCACCAAAAACTCGTAACTTCGATCGAAGGGCGCCACGGGTTAATATAATCGGATTCGACTCAAATTAGGCTTAAATGAAAGACTGTATCAAGATCTATGAAAGAGTTAACGTAAAGAAATTTTAAGATTTTTTTTAATTTCTTGAACGTTGGAAAAAAACCGTCGATATCTCTATCCGCTACAACAAAATTAACATAAATAATGTTCCGCAAGATATTTTTTTTTTTAATTTTCCATTTTCAATAAAATTTTGGTGGAAATTTTCCAAAAGTTTAAAACTTTGATCGAAGGGCGCCACGAGTTAAAATGATCGGATTTGGATCAAATTTATGAAAGATTGCCTTGAACGTAGGAAAAAAGCGCCATTTTTTGTAATTTTCAAATAGCAATATCTCGAAAAATGTTCGATCGATTTAAATTTTTGTTTAATATTCGTGCTCAGCGAATATGATGTGTCGAAAAATATACATTTTTTTTTTTTTTTTATTTTTTATTTTTCAAAAATCAAAACTTTGACCGCCGGGCGCCACGAGTTAATTTAATCCGATCGGCCTCAAATTGGTACCACATAAGTTTTAGTCCTAGTAGAATAAAAAAATGCACGGACTTTGAAAATCAGAATAAAATAAATTTTGCCATACAGAAAAATGTCAGTCTAATGGTGGGTACATAAGAAATTCTTATAAATTCAACTCAAAAAAAGTTATTTTACAATAATTTGGCCCTCTAAACCCCCTACTTGCACCTGATTTCGCTTGACAAGTAAAGATCCTTTTGTCCCAAAAATAAGATTAGTTTCAATTTTTGAGGGCTTTTAGTAAGTAAGTGGATAAAATTAGAGACTTACTGAAAACTAGACTTTTGCTGAAAACTAGACTTTTGCAAAAACAAGAAAAAATGGCTCGTTTAAAAAAAAACTATTTTTAGCCGAAATTTAAAAAATTCAGAACCAGTTCTGAGTTATTTCCAAAAACAAATAATGTCAATCGAATGCCCATACAGAACTATATAATATACATGTGTTTTAAAAATTTCGGAATTGTTGAGTTACTGTAAAAAAAATTTAATATAAAGCGATGTCATACAAGAATTGCTCAATTTTGCCATGTTTAAACACGCCTATCTCGCCCTTTTTGCCGAAAAACTAAAACTTTTATTTCACAATTTGTTAGTTTCATATAGGGCACAAAGCTTTGTAAGTTTGACTAAGTTTCGTGGTACGTTTGAAATGAAAAGCTCTACTTATTCAGTCACTTTTGTATTTGAATTTCCTCCGAGCACGAAAACTTAAATATTTATTACTCAAATAACACAGTGCAACAGCCCATTTAGGGCCTCAACCAAACCAAGACAGTTTGAAAGTACTTATGTGTAGTAGTAAAAACCCCAAAGTGTTTAGCACTGTAACGTCTCACATTTTTTTTATATCCTACTGAATTTTTCAATTTTTTTTTTAAAGGCGTTGAAAAAATTCTGATTAATTTTTATTAAAAAATAAAAATTGTTTTATTCGACCTTTAAAATATTATATTTTGAGGATGTTTATTCTGGCTCGAGGTCATTATTTTCTTTACTAATTAAAACCATGATACTCTCATAGCATAATTTTCAAGAAAATTATTTTTTGTTTTATATTTATTCGAATATGTACTAATAGTTTAGTTTGTGCACAAACGATTTGTCATTAGACTCGTTTGCTACTTTGTAGTAAATCGTTTCTATTTTTGCTAAATAATCTTGACAATGGAATCTGACAAATTCCGAAATACGTGTCGATTAAGTCTTGCAAAAATTACCAACATAAATAAATTTAAAACAAAAATTATTTTCTTGAAAATTATGCTATGAGAATATCATGGTTTTAATTAGTAAAGAAAATAATGACCTCGAGCCAGAATAAACATCCTCCAAAGGCGTTTGAAAAAAAGTAGAAAAAACTAAAGTTAATGTTCTTTTGAGCTTGAAATAGTCTTTGTATGTCTTCAATAGAATTTAATGGGGATCTTTTTTCTAGAGTACTCTAAACCTCTATCTCCCGTTTTAATTTGTCATTTAAGTCCTTTTTTTAAGAAATGGCTCAATAGCCTACTAAGACGTGCGTTTAAGGCAGAAAGTTTGACAGGTATAAAAAAAATGCATAAAAAAGTATTATTTATTTGAGCGATAGGCCAGTTCAAAGTTAATATTTGGATTCAGCAAGCCAAAAAAAATAATTGCGAACGTTTATTTTGGTACCAAAATCTCGAAGATGAAAAAAAATTTAATGGAAAATACACCTTTTTTTCTTTCCTGTCTTTCTAATCAAGTCCCTATCTTGAAAAGTTAAACTGAAGTAGTATAGACATCCTTGATTTATATATATTTTTTTTTTTTCAAAATTTTTTAAAATATAATTTTTTGAGATGAAGCTTTTGGTGCTAGAAAAATGACCATTGATATTTTACCAAAATTTCGCGTACCTCCGCGGGCAGTTTCGCGCTGTTCTACATAATTTTTTATTTGTTTACGATAAAAAATTTCGTTTCTTACATAATAATCTTTCATAGTAACCATTTTTTTTCTGATATGTCATAGAAAATGATTTTATTGGACAAAACCACAAAAAAAGAGTCTGTTTTTTTGTGCAAGAGGCCATAACTTTTAAACTAGTCAAAGGAAAAATACTTTTGATCAATCGGTCGATTGGAAAAATACTTTTGATCAATCGGTTTCCCGCAGGATAGTTATTTAATTAAAACTTTATATGTAATACAGCATGATTTCATTTAACAAATAATAACACAAAATTTCTAGATTTCAAGTATGAGGACAATATAAGACTTTCAGAAAGCTTTAAAGCTTTGTAAAATAAAACAAATCTAACTTTTAAGTTTTAAGATTAATTCCTAAAAAGCTAAAAACCCACAAAAAACTCCTTCACAATTTCGTTTGCAGAATCGAAAAGCAAAGACTTATAAAATTTCCTGAAGAACTTGAACAACCTGGCGGCGGTGAATCAGAAGCACCCGATAAAACAGACGAAGCCAAAAGAATATTACAAGAAATTGAAAAAATCAATCAAGCTTTAGGTTATCTGAAAAAACCTTCTGAATATCGAACACCGGTAATATTAGATTCATCACAATATCTATTTCCCAATTCCGGATATCAACCATTTCATGCACAAAATCCACAAGTAATGGGTACAAATGGTGAAGCTTTGTTATTGCCCTCAATAAGATCTGTTAAAATGGAAAATGGCTCGTCATATCATAAGGCCAGTGATTATAATTTGCCACCTACTAAAAAACCACAAGTGCATAAACAGAAGGTAACAAAACCCCTTAAGAATCCCTTATATTTCCAACCACATCGTGTCGAATTACCAGCACCACAAAATTCCGTCGAACAAAAACTTTTACCAACACATTTTGTAATACCGGTACGATTGTATAAAAATAATAAATCCCAATATATAGAAAAACATAATCCCCAAGAATATAAAGTTAAGGGTTATAAAATTGTCGGTGATATAGATCATTTCTATGGTAAAACTAAATTTAATAAAACCACAACGGCCACAAAAATCAAATCAACACCAAAATATCATTTATTCTTTTTACCACAAGAAATCGTAGCAAAAAATTCAGAAACTGACATTAAAGCTACATCGGGTGAAAACACATCAAGAGAAGAAAAATTGGCACATCGTCCTTATAAGGTTCAGGCAAATACCCAGGCTATAACTAGTGGAAATACTATAAATGCTACCAGTACTTCACAAATAGTGAGGAAACGTTTAGTACCAAAACCACAAAAGGGTAGTAATACAAATTCCATAATATCGGCTTCTGCAAGTACGGTAGTCAAAGTGACCCCAGCTCCCGGTGGTAATGGACAAAATCAACAACAATATCAAAAGCCTAGTAGCACACAAAATAAAATTAAACAGCAACAACAACAGCAGGAGCAGCAACAACAGCAGCAGCAGCAACAACAATTTGAAAATCCTTTGGAAGCTTCACAATTTAATCAAGTTATACAACAATCAGAAGCTACACCTTCCTATATAGCCTCAGGAAATCAACCACCTAAACCCACTAGCAGCAGCGGTAGTGGTAATAATAATATTATCAGAAATCCAAATCGTCCTTTATTAAATTTCCAAAATAATAATAACAATAACAACAATGAAAATAATAATATTATTAAAAATCGTCCTTTACTAGAACTACAAAACAATATTAATAATATTAATAATGCTACTTCAAATGCTATAAAAACAGCTTTTCAAAATATTTTCCGATTACCTTTCCGACAGGAAACTAAACCACAATCTACTACCGAATATACGCCAATGCAAGTTATGCCTCTACAAATACCCCAACAAAATTATTACACCTCTTTAGCCAATCCTAATTCGAATATGCCTCTACCGATGTATAATTCTCAAATGCAACAAAGTGATCACTTTGAATCTGACTACAAATGGGATGATGAAAATGTTAGTACCGATTCTGGTTCAGTCTCAGACGATCACGAAATGGAAAATTCTGATGAATCTCGTGATCCCGCGGAAAAGAAAATATTTGGTCATGTAGCTCATCAAAAACTGGAAACTCAAAAGGAGGCCTTACGCCAGGGTGGTATTATTATACAACGTTTAAAGGTACGTAAGGGTGGTATAGCTATTGCTGGTCCTGGTGGTGTAGCCACTGCTGGTAGTGGCGGTACTGCCATTGTCGGTCCCGGTGGTTATGCTCTTACACATCCCAGAAGTTTAACAATTGCTGGTCCGGGTGCTAAAGTTATTGCTATACCGGCTAATGTAGATTTAAAAGATGCCTTACAAAGAACGAATTTAGCTACACAAATGTTTCCGCGAGAAGGTCGTATAGTGGCTACTGGTCCAACGGTTTATTATGCTCCCGCAACAGGAGATTTTGTAGAAATTTAAGAAGCCATTATATAGAAGGGCGGGTAAAATTGATTTCTTTAATATCTAAATTTTTCTTTAAACTGATAATTTTAAGTTGTTCTGTCTTTTTTTTATACGAATTATATTTAAGATAATTATTGCTTTCAATTCTTTACAATTTAAAGGGGAAATTTTTTTGTGTTAGGTGTGTGAAATAAGTGATATGTTTAAAAGATCCTATGAGAGAAATATGGGCATAGGTAAGAAAAGTTGAATAACACAATTTTTATCAAGTAACCCAATGAGTATTTTCTATAATTACAATGTTAGACACTTAAAACCTCCCAGTTAAACAACTTAACCCATATAATCCTTTCACGAAGAAAAGAGATTCATTGTTATAACCGATTTTCTTGCCATCTGGATATTTCTGTTGCAGCCATTGAAAAATTTGTTTTTGTTGTTAGAAACTCAGTTGAGTTGAGTTGAAGATGGGTTGTGCAAGCCGAAAATAAATCTAGGCTAGTCCATTTTATTTAATTTCAGATTTAAAAAAAGTCCATGGTACCATGGTACCATAAAGGAAGAAAAATTTAGTAAGAAACAGGACCGTCTTAAGGTATTGCGGGGTCCGTGGGCACACAAGAATTTTTAGGCCCCTTTGAAAGTTAAAAGTTAAATGACAAGAAAAAAAATTGTTCTGTTTCTGTTTTAAGAAATAGGACCTACAAAAAATAAAAAAATATATATGGGCAAGGCCACGAAAAATGAAACCACATAGATTTTTTTTTTTTCTGTCACAAAGCCCAAAATATTTTTTACATTTCAAATGTCAAATATGTATAGAATATGGCATCACTGTATGCGAGTCCAAAATTTGTATCTGCTTTGACATTTTACATTCTTTTCATAAGTGGCACGTGCAAGGCGTAGTTGGAAAATATATCAATGTCGGCGAAAATGGTAAATTTTGTTGTTATTTTTTTGTGCTTTAGACAGAAGATTACTTTTTATGGATAGAATATAAATCAAACTATTGATGAGCAAGCAAATTTGTGTACAAATCTTGGCTTTTGAACCAATTAGGGCTTAAAGTAATCAGCCGCAAATAAATGGTGACGTTACTGACAAATTTTTATAAAATGTTTTTTATGCATTAACTAATTAGAAAAGAGGTTGGATGAGCTGATTTTTTTTTTGTATTTTTGAAGTACTTTCATAATCAATGCTTTAATGAAGCATTATTTGCATATAGCAGGGTATTTTTGCAAAATAAGATTGTGTGACGTTACTGACGGATTTTTTTATTTTTGTTTTTTTACATTTTTGCTTAATAATTTGGTATTAAATTGCTAGACTCGGATTTCTGGTGCACAAAGAGACAAGCGTTATGTTGAAAAGCTAACAGAAAGCAACAAATACGACGAATACACAAAGAACAAGTAGAAAAGATAAATTCGACTTTGCCGAATTTATCAATACCCTCCACAATGCCTTTTTTAAAGGATATTACATTTTAACGTGAAAAAAATTAACAATTTTGATTAGAAATATTTTATTTTGAGTAAAAACCTCTTTTTCTTGTCATTTAAAAAAAAAAATTACAAATTTTTTTTTTTTTTTTTTGAGTGTAAAACTTTTTTTTCAGTGTAATGTTTTTTTACTGTAAAAATATTTCTGAGTGAATGCACGTACGTATGTACACAAAATTAACATTTTTATAAAAAAAATTAATTTTTTTTTTGAGTGTATAATTTTTTTGAGTATAAAATTTTTTCCAGGGTTGCATCTTAAAACCCCTCTACTATGATTTTTTCGCCGTGTAGGGTCCCTCTATTAACCCAAGAAAAAAAAAGAGCCGAAAATCGTAACGAAATACGTACGTGTGACGTTACTGACATTTTGCGTCACGTTACTGACACTGCTTTTATGTCATTTACTTGATTAAAACATAAAATATTAAGCTCAAATATTAAGTTCAGTTACCTCCAAACACACTTCCAAAATCCGGTGACGTTACTGACAGCTTAAAATGGTCATAACTTCGCAACAAAACGAGATACAGCAAAATTGTCTGCGTATGACACAACAGTTATGACGAGAACTTTCATATGCCGCTCCCAAGTTGGGAGAAATAATTGTATTTTATAAAGATATTGACCAAAATATGTAAACGAGCGTGAGGTTACTGACGGTGGCCTTGCCCATATATATTTTTTTGAGTAAGGTTATTTTAGCTCGAGGTATTTTTTCTTTTCAACAAGAAAAAGATCTTAGACTTTTTCTATCGATAAAAGGTATCAGAATGTGAGACCTTTATCTATTGGAAAAAGTTCCAGAGTCTAAGACTTCTTCTATAGGAAAAAGTTCTCAGAATCTGAGACCTTTTTTCTATATGAAAATGGTCTCCGTATCTGAGACTTCTTCTTTAATAAGAAAATGTCTTAGAATCTGAGACTTTGTTTATCAGAAAAATGTATCAGAATCTGAGGCATTTTTTTAAGAAAAAGGTCTCAGAATCTGGGAATTTTTCTATAAAAATAAGGTTTCAGAATCTGAGACTTTATCTTTAGGAAAAAGTCTAAGAATATGAGAATTTTTCTATAGGAAAAAAGTCTAAGAATCTGAGACTTTTTCGATAGGAAAAGGTCTTAGAACCTGAGACTTTTTCTCATAAAAAGAACCTGAAACTTCTATAAGAAAAAAGGCAACAGGTCTCAAAATCTAAGACGTTTTTAGTAGGAAAAAGGTCTCAGAATCTGAGACCTTTTCTATGGGAAAGAGTATTTTTCTATGAGAAAAGGTTTTAAGAATCTGAAAATCTGATACTTTTTTTGAAAGAAAAAGTTCTGAAACTGAGACCATTATCTCATAAGCAAAATGTCTTGGAACCTGAGCCATTTATATGGGAAAATGAGTTTGAGAACTTCTCCTTTAGAAAAATTCTCAAATTAGAATCTGAAATTCTATACGAAAATTTAAAATTTACTTTTAAAAACAATTTTAAAAAAGGAGTTTGTGTTTTAAAAGACGTTGATGCTCTAATAAAGGGGAACAATTATAATGAAAAACAAGTAAGAAAATTATAAGCGGTCAAGACCGACCATATAATACCCTACACTAGTGTTTCCAGGAAAATAGGTCCCAAGTTCAAACATGGACCGATTGGATCTATTTTTTGTCAAATCGTTTATAAGTGTAAAAAGCAAGGTTGGTTACCGAAACGAATAACGGTAAGGGTAACGGTAACGGTATCTAATTTTTATTTATTTCGGTAAAGGTAACGGTAAGTGTTTTCAAATCGTTTCGGTAACGGTATGTACCGGTACCGAACCAACCAAACCGGTACGTACCGGTATTATTAATTTAGTTAAAAATTTGAAAAAAGATAGAACTGAAAGCTAAAAATATTTTATAGACCCAAAAACCAGTATAGATTTGATATGATTATTATTTTTGTCATTTATTTTATGATAATTTGCAAATTACAAATTTAAAATTATGTTAGCAATTTGATTTTATTTTTTTGTTCGTTAAAATCTCTTAAAACAGGTAAAATTTTGAATACCGGTACAATACCGGTAACTTCTAATAATTATAACGGTAACGGTAAGGGTAACGGTATTTTAAAAATATTTTTAGCGGTATCGGTAACGGTAACGGTATTCGATTTGAAAGGGTATTGAATCGGTAACGGTATAATAAGGGTAACGGTAACCAACCATGGTAAAAAGCAGTCACAAACCAAATTGTATTTAAAATTGACTTTTATTTGTTGCCAAAACCGCTTTAACTGAATATCGGGCGAAATTTTTAAATGGTCCAATTATTATCAGATTTAATAAGGTTATAAAATTACGCGTTAAACACACACAAACCAAATTTTAATAAAATATTTTGTATTTTTATGAAATTTAAGAGATTTATATGAAAATCGGGAAGGTGGTTTTGTATGAGGCTACAAGAAGAACTGTTCCGATTCCTTAAAAATTTGGAATAGTGATTTGTGAATACAAAACACTTTACTTGTCAAATTTTAAATGTATATCTATTATAATACGCTTGATTGAGCCAAGTTTAAAGGGGACGTTTGTATGGGGGCTAGGTCAAAACATGGACCGATTTTTCCAAATTTCAATAGGCTTCGTCTTTGGACCAAAAGAGGTTTAAGTTTCAAATTCATCCCAATCGGTTGATAATTGCGACCTGTATCGTGTTTACAGCGTTACATGGACAGGCGGACGGAAGGACGGACGGAAATCGACTCAAAAACTGATTCCGATTCGATCGGTTTACTTGAATGTGGATCTATATTTCGGGTAGTTGCAAATATCAGCACAAACTCATTAAACCCTTTATCACAGAGTGGTGTAGGGTATAATTAAGATACTTTTTTGGTCTTTCGGGGATCTTGTGAGGTCGGTGGCCCTGAGCAAGTGCCCAATGTGCCCTAATGGTTAAAAAGGTACTGGTAAGGAATAAGAGAAACTTTAAAAATAGGTTAAAAGTGCTTGATCATAACTCCTCAGTTGCTTTCACAAACCTGAGAAAGTGAGAAAAGGAAAGTCCATGGATTTTGTTCATTGACAGGATATCAGAGACCTTTATTCGCAGTCTTGCTTTTGATAACGCTGGGCAACAACATATCGCTCCTTTACTTGTATAGTGTCACCACTCAAAATATTTGATTTTGCAGAAAACACGTTTAAAGTTTACTATTGAAACTGGGTTTTAATTGAAAAAGGCCGGTACATAGAAAATGTAATAATGACGTGTACTCTTCTTAAACGGTGAGTTTAAAAGATATTAATACGAATTTTTGACACAATATAAAGCACGATATAACGAAAAATTCTGCATTATTAACTCAAAAAACGATTTTTTTTAGTTATGACACTATACAAGTAAAGGAGCGATATGTAGTGTTCTGTTGTGTCCTCATGCTCAATGCAGGCTGCACACAGAAGGTCTTGCATGTTAACTCATTTGAATATCTTTCCATGGAAATTGAATTCATGTGAGAGTTGATCCAATGCATCGTCCAATCTGAGGCCCCGTATTCTCCTATGACCCGGAACCCACAACAGAAAGACCGTGTTCCCACATGAGACATCATTGAGTCTGCTCCTACACTCTTGGACAATTTTAGATCTTGTGACTGGAGAATCCAGTGCCTTGAGCTCAGCTTGAATGCCACTACATATACTGATTCTCCTATCCCCCTATCTATTTTCAATTATCCATATCGCTACGTCCAAAATAGCTCACACTGAAAAACTGTTGCCATTTACTTGTAGCATGAGAGTATATTGGTTTCGTCATCCAAATACCAACTAGATCCAGAACCAACTGAGGAACTAGAACCGTGCGTATAAAAAGTATTAGAGTAATTTCCGAGAAGGTAACCTGGATTGCACCAGTCTTCTCTTCTTGGAAAGTTTTCACTAAAGTTCTTATCAAACTCTGTGCAAGGCGTCATCACAGACTATATACAAACTCGACAGTAGAGTTGTATAACAAAAAATTAGAGTTTTATAACATTTTAGGAGAAAACAGAGCGGTTTTTAGCTAGTTTTAAGCTAACATGGTAACACTTTCTACGATTAAGGAGAGTGTGAAACAATTAAAACTAATCTGGGATCTATTTTTCTTATGGCGCGTTATATTAGCTTTCTCTTTCTAATCTAATTCGTAGAAAAATTTAAAAAAATTAACCATATGGTTAAGGAATACTTTTTTGACACCTGTCACTTATGTTTAGTCTGTATTAGTCTGTGGCGTCATACTGTCTATGGGCATGGTAACATCGGACAAAGTTTTAAATGAACATTAATCACTTGACCATATCCTGCATTGTAGTCACTACATGGCTACCCCTTGGATAGGTAAATCCTAGAGTATTCCAACAGTTATGAACCGATTTACCTAAAACTTTAAATATATATAATATGGAAGACTTTGAGGTTGGCTTACTGGCCATATCGTTGCTCCCTTATGAAACAGTGTGGACCTTCGGGAAAATCCGATAACTCCTGAACTAACAGGAACATCGTCTAGAGAAAAAAATGTAATAAAGATTATTTTGTATTCATTTTAACACTGTCTTACAGTTTTTTGTAAGTAAAAATAAAATTTTTTCCGTAACAATGTAATCATGGAATTTTAAATTTAAAATTTATTTATTTTTTTGATCAACATTCGAATATCTTTAAACATATCACTTATAAACAAAAACGAACAGACTGTTTTAAAAGCATTTCTTAAAGCTTGTTAAGCTTTTAAGCTCTGTAAAAGTGTTATAAGCTAATTTTAAATATATTTAGTATAGAAATCTATTATTTAATTTAAATAAATAATTATGTAATTTAAAAAAAAAAATTAAAAGACTTTTACTACAAAACCAAACACCAGTGTACATTCATGTAAATAACAGAACAACTAACAAAAGCTTTTTGAACAATATTCAAGGCACAAAACTTAACCTGTAAATATCTAAAAAAAATTAAAAAAATTATAAAAATTTCGTTACTAATAAAACACATTAAATACTAATAAACCATGCTGTATATAAATAAATTTTTAACTAATAAAAATTGCTTTAAATCCCATTTTCCCCCCAAAACAACAAACCACACATAATTTCTAAAAAAAATGTCAAAGAAATTGGCAAACAACTAATTTGCAAACATGGCCCTTACAACCAGCACCATTAACAGCTTTTAGCACTTATGGTTTAAATTTGTTAACACCTGCACAGCTAGAACCTATTACGGCCCCAACTAATACTAAATCACAAATTCAAACACCTGCAACAGCTTTGACGACTTTGGCGCCATCTATTTATAGTCACTTGCCTCAATTACAACAGCCACAACAATATTTAACGCCACAACAATATTTTGTCTTAAATAGTGCTTACTATCATCATAGCACACCCTTTGCCCAATTTGCCTATGCAACCAGTCAACAACAATATGTGCCCCAAGTTTTACCACAACCTGTACCAGTCGGTGTTGCAAAATTAGAAAAAACTGTAAAAGTTAATAGCACCCAAAAACCTAAAATTAGAGAAACGGAACCCACTACTAGAAAACCTCAAGGATCTTTAAAAGTTAAACCACCAAAACTACAACTTAAACCAGAAAATAAAGCTCCCATAACTGGAGATTTAAGAAATGATGTTCCTTTGTTAACGGCAGTAAAACAAATTAATCCTGAATATATTATAGAAGATATAATGTTTATACCTGGAAGACATATAATATCCACTACAAACATAGAGAAAGTTATAACATCAAATAAAATTCAAAATAACACAGCTAATAAAAAAGCTCTAGCTCAGACACAAAGCTCTAAATTAACAACTAAAAAAGCTTTAAATCCTAGCAACACAAATGGAGTTAAAGTAGAGGCTACTGGTAAAACTTCAACCACTGGAACTATACCACAAATTCCCTTCGGTACTTACTTTCTACCATATTTTTCACAAGGTCAAAAAGTTGGTACCAAAACGGCAGCTCTAATATTAGAACCCCATTCAAAAGCTATTGTGGGCAATGGTGGTACAGCCATATCAACACCTATATCAAAAGCTTTTTTAAAACGGGGTGTGGCCACAAATGTTTACTGTAATCCCGAATCGGTGGCTATAGCAGGAGTTGGTGGTAAAGCTCATGCTCAGGCAGATTTGGAATTGGATTTAATCGATTAACAAATGGATCATAAAAAATAATATAATTACAGACTGAGAATAAGTTATAACGCGAAGAAATATGCAATGAAAAAAAATGTAAAAAAAGCTTTTAGTTAAATTAATAATGTGTATAAATAGTGTAAATATATATTTTTATTAAAATTACTACAAAATATTTAAAAATAAAGAATTTGTAAAATGTTTGAGGTTTAGAAATTTGTATAAAAGCTTAATCTACTTTTTTTTCAGAATCTAGAATCTTAAGTCCAAAAGCTTTCATTGAACTTACATCGTACTAATTTCAACAAAAAGCTTGATTATAAGTAGCTAAGTTTATTAACGACCAAAAATTGTTGTATGTAGTTTTACAATTAAAAATTTTGAAAAGCCCAAAACTTTCTATTAAAATAAAAATTTTAGTCAGATAGAAATTGAGGATAAAAATATTTTTTTTTAGTCAAGCATTTGTTTCAAGACTTACAAATAAATTAAGTTAAATATTAAAAATCTATAAACAAACAAAATTATAACAAAACTTTAAAGCTTTTTTGATCTTTTGAAATAATTTTTTTTCTGCAATTTTAACGGTAAATTTAGATGTATGGAAATAGGCCCAAGCCCCGCAAATACAAGTTTATGTCCAATAGAAATGATTTTAAGTCATTAATATAGTAAAGCTTTACTTATAAAAAAACTCACAAATTCCTGAAAAGCTCTAAAATCTAAACAAAAAGTTTGTTTTCATTGTTCAATTATTGCTAGGTAAATAATACTGAATTCTAAAGTAAAACTTGGATAAAATGAACTTTAAAGCTTTTGAAAAAATCATCGAGCTTATCACGTAAAACGACAACGATTGACGATGCATAAATGACATCAAAATATACATCGTTTTGGGGGGAAAATTTGAAAGTGTTTCTTAATTATGTTAGTAAAGACTGTTGTCTAATCCAGAATCAACAAAAATATGGAAACATTTTGTATAGTTTTGGATCAACAAGACTCCGAAAATCAAGATAGTCAACCATAGCATTACGTGATCACAGTACATTGGAGCGGCATTTTGTCTTCAACAAATTTGAGGTCAATCGGATTTAACTAACCCGAAATTTAGAAAAAACTATGGTTTGAGACACATCATACTTACACTCAAAATAATAACTCTGTTAAATTACAGAAAAACTCTGCTAATTTAACAGAGTACACAATACTTTTCCACCTAACAACATTTCTTGGTAATTTTACTAAAAAACTCTGTAAAATGATTTTGACAGAAAAAAACTGTTAATTTACAGAGTTTATAGTAAAATATTGGTTAAATATGAAAACTTTTTTACAGAGAAAACTATGTAATTTTACTATAAAACTCTGTAAAATGATTTGGACAAAAAAAACTGTTAATTTACAGAGTTTCTAGTAAAATATTGGTTAAATAAACCACCATTTAGCAAAGAAAACTATGTAAATTTACATATATTTGTAAAATACATTTGATGCAAAAAAAAATATACAGATAAAATTTTGATGTTTGGTTACAAAAACAAAAACTACTCAAAACAGAAAACTTTTTTGGTTATAAAAAAATACGAAGTATTTTGCTTAGATCTTTATTTTAGCAGAAAACTCTGTTAATTATCTGTAAAATTAAGATTACAAAGTAAAAAGTAATATAACAGAGGAAACTTTGTTTTTTTGTCACAACAAAATACAAAGTATTTTCTTTAAATCTGTATTTTGACAGAAAAATCTGTCAAATATCTGTTGAATTTAGATTACAGTCATTTTACAGAGTATTTTACAAAGTTATTATTTTGAGTGTATTAATTTTGATGCGCTGAACATGAATATCAAACAAATTTTAAAATCGTTCAAACGGTTTTCTAGATATCGCCATTTGAAATTTGTCAAAAATGGCAGTTTTTTCCTATGTTCAAGAAATTAAAAAAAAAAATCTCAAAATTTCTTTCCATTTACCCTTTTATAAAGCTTGAGACAATCTTTTATTTAAACCTTATTTGGGCTAAATCCGATCATCTTAACCTGTGGCGCCTTCGGACCAAGTTTTGCTTTTTCCCAAAATTTGTACCAAAAACTCTAAACATTGATCGAAGGGTTCCATGGGTTAGAATGGTCTTATTTAGCTCAAACTAAATTTAAATGAAAGTTTGGCTCCAGCTCTACAAAATAGTCAACGGAAACAACATTTTGAGATTTTTTTAAAAAAGTTTCTTGAACGTAGGAAAAAGCCACAATTTTTGGAATTTTTTTGACAAATTTTAAATGACGATAACTCGAAAACCGCTTAAAATAGTTAAGATATTTTTTGATATTCGTATTCAGATTATTTTTTTTATTTTTTATTTTCCAAACATCCAAAATTTTGGTGAAAATTTTCCAAAAATGCTAAACTTTGATTAAAGGGCGCCAGGGGTTCAAGTGATTGGATTTGTCTGAAATTAAGTTTAAATGAAAGATTGTGTCAAGCTCTATTAAGGGTCATGGATAAGAAATTTTGAGTTTTTTTTAAAGTTCTAGAACGTAGGAAAAACCGGCATTTTTCGCAAATTTCAAATAGCGATATCTCGAAAACAGTTCGACCTACTTTAAAAATACTTTAATATTCGTGTTCAGAGCATCAAAATCAATAAATATGATGTGTCGCAAACATAGTTTTTTATACCCTCCACTTTAGTGATAGAGGGTATATATAAGTTTGTCATTCCGTTTGTAACACCTCGACATATTGGTCTACGACCCCATAAAGTATATGGGCATTCCATGTGAAATCGGACACTTTGAAAAACTTTTTTTTTTTAGATTTTCCCAATTTGTTTACAGTTTTTAGTACCCTTCGAAAACTCCTTCGTGGTAAATTTTCAGATTTTTTTGATGACCCGTTCAAAAGATATCGAATTTTTAAAAATTGGTAGTTTGTTCCTTTACTCAAACTTCTTTTAATCATAACTTCTTCAATAATGGTCCAAATTTCAATTTTTTTTTTCAAAATTTTTGTTTTTTTACGTACTTTCTAAAAAAAAATCCCAAAAAATTCTTAAAAGCGCTCTAGTATGCGATTTTTAAGATTTAAAATTTAAATCTCATTTTTGAAAATGTTTGTACTCTTCGACTTTTTTGAAATTTTTTTGTGTAAAACTTCTGTCAATTCTACAAATTTTTTGCCCAGGAAGATCGTGGAATAACGATTATTACTATTTTTTAAAATTTTTTGAAAAAATTTTATTGTAATTTTCCAATCTTAAAATCACTTCTACTGCTCCAATGGTGCGTCATAGAGGGGTCCTTTATAAGACCGACCCCCATTAATTTTTACGTCTTAACATTTCTTTGGAACAAACTAATACCCTATCTCCAATTTCTAAGGGGGCTCCCACACAAAACGACATTTTTTTAAATTTGTTCCAACCGCTCTAACTGCCCTAATAGTGCCCTTAGAGCAACAAAATGTATGACCGACCCACAATATTTTTTTAGTCCAAACATTTTCTCTGAACACACCTACCCTCTATCTTTAAATGTTAAGGCGGTCCCCATACAATTTTTTTTATTTTTTGTAAATTTGTTTTATTTAATCAGCTTCTATCGGTCCAATGGTGCGTCCGAGAGGGGTCATTAGTGAGACCGACCCCCATTTATTTTTACCCTTCAACATTTTATCAAACCATACCTACGCCCTATCTCCACTCCCTAAGTAGGCTCCCATACAAATAACAGTTGGAGCAAATTTTATAAAAATGTAATTTTGTATAAGTAGGAGCCTACTTAGGGAGTGGAGATAGGTCGTAGGTATGTTTTGAAAAAATGCTCTTGGGTAAAAATAAATGGGGGTCGGTCTCAGTAATGACCCCTCTCGGACGCTCCATTGGACCGGTAGAAGCTGATTAAATAAAACAAATTTACAAAAAATAAAAACAATTGTATTGGGACCGCCTTAACAGTTAAAGATAGAGGGTAGGTGTGTTCAGAGAAAATGTTTGGACTAAAAAAATATTGTGGGTCGGTCATACATTTTGTTGCTCTAAGGGCACTATTAGGGCAGTTAGAGCGGTTGGAACAAATTTTAAAAAATGTCGTTTTGTGTAGGAGCCCCCTTATAAATTGGAGATAGGGTATTAGTTTGTTCCAAAGAAATGTTAAGACGTAAAAATTAATGGGGGTCGGTCTTATAAAGGACCCCTCTATGACGCATCATTGGAGCAGTAGAAATGATTTTAAGATTGGAAAATTACAATAAAATTTTTTCAAAAAATTTTAAAAAATAGTAATAATTGTTATCCCACGATCTTCCTGGGCAAAAAAATTGTAGAATTGATAGAAGTTTTACACAAAAAAATTTCAAAAAAATCGAAGAGTACAAACATTTTCAAAAATGAGATTTAAATTTTAAAACTTTAAAATCGCATACTAGAGCGCTTTTAAGAATTTTTTGGGATTTTTTTTTAGAAAGTACGTAAAAAAACAAAAATTAAAAAAAAAAATTAAATTTGGACCATTATTGAAAAAGTTATGATTAAAAGAAGTTTGAGTAAAGGAACAAACTACCATTTTTTAAAAATTCGATACGTTTTGAACGGGTTATCAAAAAAATCTGAAAATTTACCACGAAGGAGTTTTCGAAGGGTACTAAAAACTGTAAACAAATTGGGAAAATCTAAAAAAAAAGTTTTTCAAAATGTCCGATTTCACATGGAATGCCCCATATATATTTATGATCCTCGATCGATTTTAAGACGATCTAGCGATGTTCGTCCGTCTGTCTGTCTGTTGAAAACACGCTAACTTTTGAAAGACTTTACGAAGGCTTTTTGAAAGACTTATGTCGTTTCTCTGGCCAATTTCAGCCAAATCGGTCCAGTCGTTCAAAAGTTATTAGCAGAACCGTAAATTTCAGATTAGTTTCACCTTAAATTCATGAGTTGAAAACCCGGTAAAAACATTGGTAAGTCCCAAAAATATTTTACAACGTATTTTTGTCACTCAAAAATATTTTTACACTAAAAAAAAATGCACTCGCAAAAAATTTTACACTCAAAAAAAAATTTACACTTGAAAAAAAAAAAATTAGTAAATATTTTTTTTTTTCAAACATTACTTAAAAAAAAGTTTTTTTACACAAAATAAAATATTTCTAATCAAAAATGTTATTTTGTTCACGTTAGAAAATTTACTATCACTTAAAAAGGGCATTGTGTAGGGGTATTCATAGATTCGGCCAAGTCGAATTTAACTTCTCTACTTGTTTTATGTTTTCAAAAAATGTTCGAAAATCCAAAACATTGATCGCCGGGCGCCAAGGGTTCATTTAATCCGATTGACCTCAAATTTGTAGCACATAAGTTTTAGGCCTAGGACAATACAAATTTTGCCTGACGTTCAAAATCGGGAAAAAAAATTTTTTTGCCATACAAAGAAATGCCAGTCTACAGAAAATATTAGTGAACTTTTATTTTACACTACGATCAAATGGTTAGGTTGAAAAGAAATTTAAAATCGATTAACAGAAATAAAATATTCTAACCCACCAGGAAGGTATTTTCGGGGTCGCTTACCGATTTTGTGATATTTAAATATGTTGTTTAGGACAAATTTCCATTAGATATGTTCAATATAATGTTAATGGGCGGACGTGTTGTCTTTTTGCAGGGGGCAACGATTATTTCTTAGTTTTGATATTTTTTTAATGTGTAGGTACCAAATAAAATTAACTTTTTTAAAAAGCTTTAATTGTAATAATTTTAATTAAAAACTTATATATAGCTTAGTAATTTTCTACTTAAGAAATGTGAAACAAATTAAAAGCTTTTCTATTTATAAATCAAAACGCAAACAAAAGCTTTAAAAAAGACATTACGGGAAAGCCTCAATTGAATAACTTTCATCATTTTAAAAATCTATCCTAGATAAACTCCATATGTAACCAAAAAGCTTTGTAATAGTCAATTTAGTTAAATTAGTAGTATAATAATAAAACTAATCAAATATAAAAAGCTTAAAAGCTTTTAAAAATCAATAAGTTTTTTTTATCCATTTTCAATTGAAATTCGATCAATTGTTTATTAAAGATTAAAATAGTAATTTTAAAATCCCAACTAAAAATTTTAAAATGCCCAAATTACATAAAACTTTAAATTGAATTTCTAAAAAGCCCAAATTATATGCAGATATCAGCAATTTAGATTTCAAATAAATCTTACTGGATTTGAATTGGGAAAAAGCTATATTTTCTACTGTGCTTTTCTGAATTTCAATTCGACACACGCGGAATTAAACTGAGCTTTTCTGAAGTGTAATAGGATTTTTAATTTTAGTTGGTATTTTCTGAATTTTTATTAAGCTTTTTTGAATTAAGTTTTTTGAATTAAATTTAACTTGAGCTTTTTCCATATATTCGGTTGGGCTTTTCTGAATTTAAATTCACCTTTTATGACTCTTAATTGGTCTTTAAAATGACTTTTTTGAATTTAACTTGGAATATTTTTAATTTCAATTTGAAATTTATAAAAGCCTATTGAATTTTGGAAAGCTTAATTTAAATTTTGTATATTTGTATATATTTCTCGCACTTAAAAAAAAGCTCTTTTTAAAAATCTTTCCCTTAACCTCTCTTAACTCTCTCTGGTAGCAGTAGTTTAAAATTATATGGTATCTGCAATTTATTTTTATCATCACTTATACATCCATGTATTATACCCTACCCCCATTCCCCCCTTTATGCACAATTAGACATAGATCTTCGGATATTAATCTTACGGATGATGAACACACTCTTTCCTATTATGGTGGCCTAAAGGGACAATTTGTCCAATTAAAAGATGGCAAAGTACATAAGATAACGGTTAATGGAAAAGAAACAAAAAGCTCCGCTGCAACAGTTCGTCAAGGTCCCATAGCTGCTACATCCAGTAGTATTGCTGTGAATGTAATCCATGACCGAGAACATACTCCTACCTTTGCCGAGGATTTTAATAAAATACAAATTGCAGCAGCTCGACTTGTGACCATACAAGAAATGGCTAAACGTAAGGGTACATTTAGTTCAGAAGATAATCGTATTTATGCTGCCAGTCTTTTGGAATTGGGACAGGCTGCACAAAATTTAGCCATGTTGCAACAAACGGGTCAAATACAAGATTTTAGTGTTCTCTTGCAACCCTATCATACCGTCGGTATGCCACAGAAATCTCCAAATGCGATTGATAAAAACACAGATGATGTTGTTGGTATTGATGCCGCAATAGAAGAGCAAAAAGTTGAAGAAGTTACAGAACAACAATTTAGCGAAGGTGATCTATTGCCACCAAATCATGAAGATCCCTATGAAGATGTTAATGATAGTGTAGCAGTATCACCGCCAAAAAAAGATGCTTCAGTAGCTGAAGCTAAACCAGTGGGTGAGTAATGACTTTTTTTAAAAAACTTTTATAGATTTTTACTACCTTTAATTGATAAAAAATAAACAAAAAAATTTGTAATTTTACATATAAAAAGTGTAGTATTTAAAAAAAAAATTCACATTTAATGTGTATTTTTTTCTGAAATTTATTTAATGTAATTTTAGCAGACTTTTCGGTATTTCCAACTGCCTGAACAGATTCTTCTGTTAACTTTTTGTGAAGTTAACATTCTATATGGCAGTATTGCAATTTTCAACGCGCCTGAAATCATGCTTCAAATTTTTTTTATTCGTTAACCGAAAATGCTACACTCAAAAAAATATATAATAGATTTACTATTTATTTTTTTGCTAAAAAAAAATATTTTTTTAATTTAAAATTGAGTTTACTAATTTTTGACAAAGGAAAGTTTCTGATGTCTCTGGGATTAAAACAATTCTAAAAATTTGTTCGAATATGCATCAAACTAATTTTTCCAGATATTTGAGCTCGTTTAAGCTTTTGATTTTTCCAATTGTCTGGGGATTTTTTTTATTCAACTAGACCTAAAAAATTATGTGGTACAAATTTGAGGTCAATCGGATAAATTAAACCCGAGCGCCTGACAATCAAAACAAGTAAGAAAATTATAGTCGATTAAGACCGACCATATAATACCCTACACCAAAGTTTCCCGGCAAATGGGTTCAAAAATGGGCCGATTAGATCTGTATTTTGTCAAATCTTTAATAAGTGTAAAAAACACTCAGAAATCATATTTGAGTGAAATAGGATTCGATTTGTTGCCAATAAACCGTTTAAGTGAATATCGGGCGAAATTTTCACATGTGGTCTAAGTCCAAAAATGGTCCGTTGGTAATCAGATTTGATGAGATTATTAAAGTACGCGTGTAACTGACACAAACAACATTTTAATTAAATATTTTCTATTTTCATGTAATTTGAGAGAATTATGTGAAAATAGGGAAGGTGGTTTGTATGGGGGCTACAAGAAGAACTGGTCCGATTCCTTTAAAATTCGGAATGGTGATTTGTGAGGACAAAACACGTTTACCTGCCAAATTTTGAAAAGATATTATAATACGGTTATTAGAGTCATTTGAGTCAAAACTAAAGAGGACCTTTCTATGGTGGCTAGGTCTAAATATGAATCAATTTCAATAGGCTTCGTCCTTGGGCCAACAATGGCTTAAGTTTCAAATTTCAAGTCAACTGATAAAAAATTACGACATGTAATGTGTTAACACCGTTTACATGGACAGACAGACGGACGGACATCGCTAAATCGAATCTAAAAGTGATTTTGAGTCGATCGGTATACTTAAAAGTGGGTCCAATATTTCGGGTAGTTACAAACATCAGCACAAACTCATTATACCCTGTACCACACTGTGGTGTAGGGAATAAATATGTCTTGCGATGCATCATATATGAGCAAATCCATTGGAAATTGAAGTGGCGGATCACCGATTTTGTCAATTTCTGGTTATTTGATAGAGCATCATAAATGATTAAAAACCATATATATATTTTTATACCCTACACCACTCTGTGGTACAGGGTATAATGACTTAGTGCTGATGTTTGTAACTACCCGAAATATTGGTCCTAGACCCACCTCTAAGCATACCGATCGACTCAGAATTACTTTTTGAGTCGATTTAGCGATGTCCGTCCGTCCTTCCGTCTGTCCATCTATCGGTTTAAGCACGATACAGGTCGCAATTTTCAATCAATTGACTTGAAATTTGAAATTTAAGCTTCTTGTGGCCCAAGGACGAAGCCTATTGAAATTGGAAAAAATCGGTCCATGTTAAGACCTAGCCCCCATACAAACGCCCTCTTTGAACTTCGCTTAAATTCCTCTAATAACCGTATTATAATAGATATCGTTTTAAAATTTAACAGGTAATACATTTTTAATGCACAAATAATCATACCAATTTTCAAAAGAATCGGGTCAGTCCTTCTGGTAGTTCCAATACAAACCACCCTCCCGATATTTACATAATTTACTCAAAATTCGTAAAAATGAAAATATTTGATTAAAATTGTAGGTGTTGAACGTGTAGTTCGGTATCCTAATCCCATCGGAATACATTTGGACCATTTTTGGACTTAGTCTCCCATATGAAAATTTCGACCGATATTCAGTTAAATCGGTCTATTGGCAAAAAAAATAAACCAATTCCACTAAAATTTGATCTGTGTGTGTTTTCTACACTAAATAAAGATCTAACAAAAGATAGTTTCAAACGGTCCATGTTTAGATTTGGGACCCATTTTCCGGAAAACCCTGGTGTAGGGTATCATATGGTCGGTCTTGACCGACTATAACTTTCTTACTTGTTTTTATTTGGATCAATACTTTGAAAGATATGGACTAAAAAAATTCGCTTTTTTGGCAATATTATCTTATAAGGTACCTGCAGACGACGCAATATTAAGTACAATATGCAATTATATTGATCGTGTGTGGGTAAGATTGACGATTGTGCAATGGTCAATCTAACACACACACCATCAATATAATTTCACTCAAAATATTAACTCTGTTAAATTACAGAAAAACTCTGCTAATTTAACAGAGTACACCATACTTTTCCAGCTAACAACATTTCTTGGTAATTTTACTAAAAAACTCTGAAAATGATTTTGACAAAAAAAAAACTGTTAATTTACAGAGTTTATAGTAAAATATTGGTTAAACATGAAACCTTTTGACAGAGAAAACTCTGTAATTTTACTGTAAAACTCTGTAAAATGATTTGGACAAAAAAAAGCTGTTAATTTACAGAGTTTCTAGTAAAATATTGGTTAAATAAACCACCATTTAGCAAAGAAAACTATGTAAATTTACATATATTTGTAAAATGCATTTGATGCAAAAAAAAAATTACAGAAAAAACTCTGTAAATTTACAGAGTTTAGTTAAATGCATGTTATTTTGTAAAATTTTTATAAGATTTATGAAACAATTTTTGTGGTTACTTTTTTTGCTACTTTTTCAACTTTTTCTCAAAAAAAAGATATACATACAAACAAGATTTTGATGTTTGGTAAAGAAAACAAAAACTACTCAAAACAGAAAACTTTTTTGGTTATAAAAAAATACGAAGTATTTTGCTTAGATCTGTATTTTAGCAGAAAACTCTGTTAATTATCTGTAAAATTAAGATTACAAAGTAAAAAGTAATATAACAGAGGAAACTTTGTTTTTTTGTCACAACAAAATACAAAGTATTTTCTTTAAATCTGTATTTTGACAGAAAACTCTATCAAATATCTGTTGAATTGAGATTACAGTCATTTTACAGAGTATTTTACAGAGTTATTTACAGAGTTATTATTTTGAGTGTGCATATTTTACATAATATTGAGTCGTCTGTAGGTACCTTTAGACAGTTTTTTACCATTTTTGTAATCGGAAACCGTAAGTCGCAGGAAATCGTTTAATAGCTTAGAATGTGCTCTTAATGCTGTTAAAATTTCAGAGAGGTGTTTTTCAGTATTGTTGAGTAATCATTTTTCAAAATTTGTTAGAAAGCCAAATACTAATTTTTTTTTAAATCCATGGTGTCCTTGCCAGGAAAAAAGGGCATTCAAATATTGTTTTCAATCATTTTTGTAAAAAACAAAACAAAAAAACTGTCTAGAGCCAACAAACTTTGAAATTGATTGCTCGACAATACGAAACAACACCTCTCTGAAATTTTAACAGCGTTAAAAGGACATCCTAGACTTTAATACAAAATTTTGCTTTGGGATATCCATGGTTTCCTTGCGAGGATAAAGGGACATTCCAATATTGTTTTCAACATTTTTTTTTTAATTTTTTTTTTCAAAATTTTGAATCTTCGTAATTTTATCTACAATATGGTTTTTATAAGTTTTTTCGGGCGAATTACGGTTTCTGAGTACAAAAATGGTAAAAAAAACTGTCTAGAAGTTAATATTTCCAAAAAAGCGATTTTTAAACGCCCATATCTTCCAAATTATTGACCAAAAAGGAAATATGGTTTTAAATCATTTATAAAGCTCTATCAAATAACCAAAAATTAACGAAAATCGCTGATCTGCCAGTCAAATTTCCATGAATTTGCTTATATATTAGTTTTGATGCGCTAAATGAACAATTTTAAAATGGTCTAACGGTTTTCGAGATACATATACTAATTTGAAATTTGAATTTTCCTACGGTCAAGAAATTTAAAAAAAGTCTCGAAATGTTTTTCCTTGACCCTTTTAAAGAGCTTGAGATATAGATTCATTTAAAATTAATCTGATCCAAATCCGATAATTTTAACCCGAAACGCTCTTCGATGAAAGTTTCGGCTTACCAAAAAACCGTAAACTTTGATCGAAGGACACCATGGGTTTAAATGGTCTGATTTGGTTAAAGTCATGTTGAAATAAAATTTTGCTTCAATTTCTTTTAAATAGTCAATTTAAAAAAAATTTTAATTTCTTGAACGTAGGTAAAAATCGCCATTTTTGGAAATTATTTGAAAAATTTCAAATGGCAATATCTCAAAAACCGCTTAACCAATTTCACCACATAGCGGTGTAAGTTATAAAAATTAAAATTTTTTTTCCTTTTTTTGTGACTTAAAAAAATTGTTCATTGTTCAACTCAGAATTGGCAAAAATGTTGGTAAATTTCCGCAAATCGAATTTTAAATATTTTCCACAAATACTTAACTAAATTTTAATTAACGTTAACAGTTTTTTATACCCTCCAACTACAGCATGTGAGTATACTCACATTGTCATTCCGTTTGCAAAGCATCGAAATATCGGTCGCCGACCCCATAAAGTACATATGTTATTGATCTATGATCGATTCTAAGATATTTCTAGAATGTCCGTATGTCCGTCCGTTCGTCCTTCTGTATAAGACACGATGCAGTCCAAAATAAAAGAGCTAGACTCGTTAGGTTTGGCAGCAATATGTCTTTTGGTCCTAGGCAGTTTAAGTTCGTAAATGGGCAAATTCGGATCAGGGGGGAAAAAGTTCCCCCTAGAAGAACTTACTTAACCTCGGAAAAACGCAAAATTTTCAAAGGTTTTTTTGCATTTTGAGACAAATGAGACAATTTGATGTCAAAAAAGTTCAAGGTCATGCACTTGAGCCCAGGAAATAAAAAAAAATCTTTTTTTTACCGCCCCCCTTTTGTGGACGTAGATATTAGAAAATGTATTTAAATAATGATAAAATTGTATTACTTAAGCTCAAAAAGCGTAATAAATGAAATTGGAAACATTTATCACGTGGGATTATGGAACCCCCATAGACCCCTAATGACTGCCCCCGTCCCAATAAAAACGTCCCTCCAATTTTTTAAAAAATTTTATTTATATGTTGGAGGGTATTAAAGATTCGGCACAGTCGAATTTAACACTCTCGCCTGATTTTTGCTAAGTTTAGCAAATTTTTTTTGGTGAGTTTACAACAAAAAATAACAAAACATTTTCTGATTTCAGGTGTTTCCATTGCTGGTGAAGGTGGTGTTGCATCTTCAAAACCCAATGCTGTTGCTTTATCCGGCCGTAATGGTTTAGCTGTTTCTGCTCCAAAAGCTACTGCTATAGCTGGTGTTACTGCCGAAGAAGCTGCAGCTTTTAGTATCTCATTACCCAGTCGTAATCAATTAGTTATAAAATCAGCCTTAACACGTTTACCATCGGCATCGTCTTTCGATGATTATGATTACATTGACACATCTTCCATTCAGGCCACTACTCGTAATATTCCACTACTAAGATCTGCTTCTCCGGTCAACAAAAAAGTTAATACAAACAAACCTAAACCAATGATGGCTACTGCTAATGCTGCTGATGCTATTGTTAAAATGTGGCGTACCGCTATTGCCGAGGATCATGCTGCTGCAAGTGGTTCGGTGGACCGTAGCAATGATTTTGATATTGAACAATTATATAAGCTTACAAGAGAATTGAATAAACGTCATAGAATTTAAGTTATTAAAATAAAATTAAAGCCTAACAAATGAAATGAGCTTCTTTTAAGAGATAAATAAATTATTTATGCTAAAGGGCTTTTAATGATATTTATTTTTCAGTATTTAAATTTTAATAATAAAATAATGAATGAATAAAGTTAAATTTAAAAAAAAAATATTTTTTTTTGCAAAATTTGCCTATTCTATTCTTCGGCTGAGCTTTCTGAAGAAGATTTTGCAGGAGATTATCTTCTCCCTACTAAAATTTTATACTTTTCACCAAATGAAATTTAATCAGAAGCCCTCTCAATCTTTCGTATGCCATAATATGCACTGTTGCCAACTTGGAGGTTTTCCCGCTAAATCTAGCGCTTTTTGTTTTGATTTAGCGCGAAAATTGGTTTTAGCGGGAACGGTGTTTTAGCGGGAAAATCTAGCGTTTTATGTTTGGAACACGTATTCCTAAAACACTTAAAATCGCTAAGAGTGAATTCCACAAACAGTAAATTTGCGTTGAAAATGTAATTTGGAGGTTTATTTTTCTAATTTTAATTTTCTTTTTCAATCAAAAACGACGGTTTTTAGCCTTTTTTTCGAAATTTAGCGGTAGAATTTTAAATTTTCCCGCAAATTTTTTTTTCGGCTTCTAGCGCTATTTTTGGTGAAAGCCAATTTGCGTAGAAAAAAATTGGAGGTTTTTTTTAATTTTTCTTTTATTTTCAATCAAAAACGCCAGTTTGTCAGTTTTTAGCGCTTTTTTTTAATTTAGCAGGAAAATTTTAAATTTTCCTCGCTCTTTTTTTTTTTTGGCAGTTTCTAGCACTTTTTTTGTGAAATTTAGAGGTTTTTGATGAAAAATAATTGGCAACTGTGATAATATATGTAAAATGAATTCTCACTTATGAAAGATTTTTTCTGTGTATATTTCTTGATTCACATCTACACTATATTAAGGATACAATTATAAAAGCCTATCTTAAGGCTGTTTTTTTTTTTGTAACAGTGTTGATAAACAACAATTCATTGTTTAACGAGCAACGTAACCAACAGGTTTTCAGTAATATGGAGGATTTTATTAAAATTACGTTTTTCTGAAATCAAATTGGCATTACAAATGAGCTTTTCGTAATATCAATTGAAATGTCCAAATTTAAATTGGACATTACTGAACCATTTCGCTTCCAAATTTGTTTGGCTGAACATTTTTTGACTGAATTTAATGCATACAGTGGGTGACAATACATTGGAAATTTTTTTAGAGTAGATACAATTTGTTAAAGACAAAGTTAACAATACTAAACGTTATTATTATCAAACGAGTATTATTTTGAAAAATACTATGTAGGTAATTTATTAAGCTTTAATTTAAGCTTAATGGCGTCCAGATTGAGTAAATAATAAATGTGCTACGAGGGTCGATCTGAAAAATGAAATTATTTGTGGACATTTTTTAGAAAAATTTTTAAAAGTATTTCAAGGCCGATTTTTTCTAAGTTCAAACATTAAAAATTTAAAAAAAGGTCCAATAGTTTTCATTCAGTGATCAAATAATTTTTCCAACAACCCAAACAAACAGTGAAGTTTTTTAAGTACAGTAGAAAAAATCCACATTTTTCGACCTCCAATTCTTTTGACTACCAATTTTTTGTAAACAAAGAAAGATGTTATTGTTTATTAATTTTTGTAAAACTAAGAGTATAGTAATGAAATATTAAAATAATTAAAACTTTTCTTTGTTTACAAAAAATTGGTGGTCAAAAGAATTGGAGGTCAAAAAATTTGGATTTTTTCTACTATACTTAAAAAATTTCACTGTTTGTTTGGGTTGTTGCAAAAATTATTTGATCACTGAATGAAAACTATTGGACCTTTTTTTAAATTTTTAATGTTTGAACTTAGAAAAAATCGGCCTTGAAATACTTTTAAAAATTTTTCTAAAAAATGTCCACAAATAATTTCATTTTTCAGATCGACCCTCGTAGCACATTTATTATTTACTCAATCTGGACGCCATTAAGCTTAAATTAAAGCTTAATAAATTACCTACATAGAATTTTTCAAAATAATACTCGTTTGATAATAATAACGTTTAGTATTGTTAACTTTGTCTTTAACAAATTGTATCTACTATAGAAAAGTTTCCAATGTATTGTCACCAACTGAATAAAAACATAGCGAAATCGTAACTTCATTAGCGATTTCTCCGAGTTAAGCAACTTTAAAAAATAATACTATGGTGGAAAACCTTCTGATAGTATTCCAAATGCCACCCCCGAAGTCTCATAAAAATCAAAAAAATCCTTGGGAACCCACATCGCGGATTAAATAAAAATCCCCAAAAAACTTCACTTTACGAGTACAATTGGCTGTATCGATTTTTCTTTTTTTTGAGCTGAAAGTGGTCCAGAAAGTTTCTATATGGCTTTTTTGGGAATTTTTATTTACTCCGCGATGTAGGTGCCCAAAGATTTTTTGGATTTTAATGAGACTTCGGGGGAGGCATTTGGAGTTCCAGCAGAAGGTTTTCCGCCATAGCATAATTTTTTTAAGTGGCTTAACTCGGAGAATTAGCTAATGAAGTTAAAATTTCGCGATTTTTATACCCTCTAACTACAGTATGGGGGTATACTCACTTTGTCATTCCGTGTGTAAAGCATCGAAATATCGGTCGGGGACCCCATAAAGCGTATATAAGACATTCTAGCGACGTCCGTCCGTCTGTCCGTCCGTCCGTCCGTCTGTAGCTAACACGATGTAGTCCAAAATAAAAGAGCTAGACTCCCGACACTTGGCACGAATATGTCTTATGTTCCTAGGCAGGATAACTTCGTAAAAGAGCAAAATCGGACCAGGGGAAAAAAGTTCCCCCTTGAAGAACTAAACCAACCTCTGAAAGTACCATATTTTTACATGATTTTTTGTGTTTTTGTTTAACAAATGCAACATTTTTATGCTACAAGAAGTTCAAAGTCCTGCATTTGAACCCATAGAATTAAAAAAAATTCGTTTTTTCGGTCCGCCCCCCTTTTATGGGCGTGGAATATTTTTTTTTTTTAAATAATGATAAACTTGTATTTCTTTAGTGCAAAAAGCATAAGAATGAATTTTTAAACACATGTTCGAGAAGAAATGTGCCCCCCAACTACCACTACAGACCCCCCCCCCCCAAAAAAAAACGCCCCTGCAATTTTTTTTATTTATTTGCATGTTGGAGGGTATAAAAGATTCGGCACAGCCGAATTAAACATTCTTACTTGTTTACTACTTAAAAGTCTAACTACCACTACAGACCCCCCCCCCCCCAAAAACGCCCCTGCAATTTTTTTTATTTATTTGCATGTTGGAGGGTATAAAAGATTCGGCACAGCCGAATTAAACATTCTTACTTGTTTACTACTTAAAAGTCCCATAATTCGCAAAAACAAACTTTTTGCAATATTTTTGAATGTGATCTTGTCTAGGCCTATTTGTCCAAATAGATAACACCAGCAAAAAAAACTTGGTTGTCTAGAAATAAGATGAAATATGTAATTTTTTGGGGTTTTCACTTTAACCGCGATGCGGGAGGGTAAGGAAATTTTTAATTTTCACGAAAAATTTATGGAGTCATTTTGACACCGAACAGAAACTTGCTGGACCCCTTTCAGCTCAAACAAAAAATAAAATTAAAAATAATTTAGTATATGCAAGATAATTTTTATTTGTAGATAAAATACCCCAAAATTCTAAATTCTGTGTATTTTCTACACTTATTAAAAATCGTTGACAATGTCAACGCTGCTGCAGAAATGATCGTGAATGTGATAACGCTGGGAATGAAATCATTTATAAGCGTATTTCGATTAAACCAAAGAATAAGTGTTTGTTTAATCAGACGTGCAGGAATGCAATCAGATCCAGAGAGGATGCGTTCAATAACTGGCGGAATGACAAAACTCCAGTTACTGTTCGGCTACGTAAACAGGCGAGAAATGAATGTGCCAGAGTACTCAGACGTGAAAAGCTTCTATACGAACAGCGTCTGCGTACTAAGGTTGATAAAGCTAATCTCCTCGCTCAGATTTTTGCAAGCAGCTCGAACTTGCCGGTTAGCAATCAATCACTGCCCGAGCTCGAAAGAGTATCCTATACTATGCCCAAGATATTTTTTCGGGCTCGTGCAGTTAAAAGGGTTCTTGATGATCTCAATGTAAACAAGTCTCCGGGGCCGGATGGAATTACTGCACTGGTGCTGAAACAGTGCTCTTCGACGCTCGCTCGCCCATTGGCTAAACTTTTTAGCTTTTCCTACCGTGGAGGGATCTTCCTCTCTTGCTGAAAGGTGGCCAATGTTCAGCCCATCCCTAAAAAGGGTGAGGCCACAAACCCTGACAATTACCGCCCAATTGCAATTTGCTCTGCGCTCGCGAAGGTTATGGAGAGCATGGTTAATTTCCATCTTGTGAACTATCTAGAGTCCAATTCACTTCTATGTGATCGACAGTATGGCTTTCGTAGAAGTCGTTCTACGGGAGACCTGTTAGCGTTCCTTACGGAGCGTTGGAGTCGATCCATACACCAATTTGGTGAGAGTGCAGTGGTGGCTCTGGATATTTCCAAGGCATTTGATCGTGTCTGGCATGACGCACTTGTATCAAAACTTATTGCATTTGGTGTCGGTGATGATTTCTCTCGATTTATATCGAGTTTTCTCGGGAACCGCACTATACGTGTTGTTTTGGATGGGGTTTCATCCAACGAGTTTCAGCTTAATTCAGGGGTACCACAAGGCTCCGTTCTTTCTCCTACCCTTTTCCTAATTTTTCTAAACGACCTTCTTAGTCAAACTTTCAATCCTATATACTCTTATGCAGATGACAGCAATATTTGTCATTCATTTTCTTTTGATCATAGGCCTTGCCTTGTAGAGGTTCAGGCCATGAGACAGAATATGAATGACACACTTAATCATGACCTTTCAACAATCTCCGAGTGGGGTCTGGCGAATAGGGTCGATTTTAATGCTCGCAAGACCCAAAGTTGTATGTTGACCCACAGACGATCTGTGGAATCAACGTCATCTGTATAAATATTGAGGAATCAGACACTCTTGATGTTCTGGGCATGAAAATACAATGTGACGTTCGCTGGAATCAACATGTTTTTCAAGTGTCGAAAGAAGCATTCAAGTGCCTTGGTTTCTTAAAACGGTGCAAAAATTACTTCACTCCGTCTGACCTCCTTACTATTTATACCGCCTATATCCGGCCGAAGTTGGAATACAACTCCCATATCTGGGCAGGGGCTTCAAAGTCTGTTTTGAAGTTCTTGGACCGGGTGCAAAGTAGTGCGTTGAAGCTCATCAATGACAGTAGGGTATCCAACTCTATTGATTCATTGGAGCATCGTCGGAACGTGGGTTGTGCGTCATTATTCTACCGATATTACCATGGTAAGTGCTCTGCTGAGATATGTGAACTTATCCCCGAGACTCGGGTGTACGTTCGCAATACTCGTCAATCCAGTAGATCACATCCGTTTGTTGTCGATAGTCCAATGAATCGCACAACGCATTACAGAGAGAATTCGTTTCTCAGTCGAACTAGTCGTATGTGGAATTCACTCCCCGCAGAAGTCTTCCCAGTCAACTACGATTTGGAAAAGTTTAAACTAAACGTCCACAAACACTACTCCCTCTTTCCTCCTCCACATAAACTATTTTCATAATACCAACACAATGCACTGCATTAGTAGGGGGCATCCCCTGAGTGTTGGCTCAAAGTAAAAAAAAAAAAAAAAAAAAAGGGCCCTTATGGCATTAATTTCAAATTTCGTTGAAAAAATACTGCAATATTGACATTTGGTAAAAAAAATTGCCGGTTTCCAGTGTTTATGCTGGCAACTCTAAAAGAAACGGAAACGTAGTTTTTTTATATATTGAATTTTAATTGCATACTTTTAGGCTTTTATTAAAAGCATTGAACATTAAACTTTATTTTATTTAAAATTAGCAACTAAATTCTCATGTATGTAATCAATGTTGGTTTTTCATTAGAATTATTAGAGATGGGCACATGAGCAGATTAGAAAGTGATTCACGTGATTGTGAGTGGCGAAAAAATTACGTGAATGAGAGTGCGTAAGTAAGATTTTTGTGTAAGTGGGTGTGCGTGAGTCGATTTTTTTGGTTGATTTTTTATCTCTTTATATTTCCTTTCGTAACAAAAATGGATCAATAAAACTTTAAAATTTATTTAAACTTAAGATTTCATCCCGAAAAAAAAGCAAAACAAAATTGTAAAATTTCGCTGAACTTTAAATTTTGCTTAAAATTTTGTAAGTTTTATGAAATTTTTGAAAGTTTTTGGATCTTTTTTTTGTATATATAAGAGTACCGGGAGTGTGAGTCAACGTGAGTGTGAGTGAAGCTTGTGTGAGTGCACGTGAGTATGAGTTGTATTAAATTTACTCACGTGATTGTGCATGAGAGTGAGTAGAAAATTTTTTCTCGTGAGTGAGTTGCGTGATTAAATAATTCCTATCCTTAGCGTGAGTGAGTGTGAGGTTAAAATACCCTCCATTCTACTGATGCCACAATTGCATAAGCAAAGGACAGTGGACAGCCAGACAACAAATAAAGTTTTCACAAATTTTTGGAAAAAAATATTTTGGTGACTGCAAAGGACCTATAAAGCTTTTTTTAAAGCTTTTTAAATACACAGAAATACCAAATTAGCCGATAATCTTAGAATCAACTAGAGATGGGCACATGAGCCGATTAGTGCGTGATTCACATGATCCCTCGTGATTGTGGCTGAAACTTTATTTTACTTCCTTAACCGGAGTGAGTTAGTTAGTGGAAAAAATTCATCGCGAAAAAGAAAGCAAATTTTCTAAAAATTTGGCTTAACTTTAATTTTGATAAACATATGAGGCATTCCACACCAAATGTTCAGCAAAAAAAAGTTGTGTCGTGTCAATATGAAATCATTTGCAAAGTATTCACTTCTTTTTTATGGCCCACTGATGTTTTCATTTTTATATAAAAGTCGTTTGGATAACGTTAAAACAACCATAATACATGCACACCCGAGCTTAAAAATATGGTTGGATGTGATCAGTGAAATTGTATGGCGGATCTTTTCCTAGAATATATTAACGCTGTAACTGCCATTTTAGGGGGTCATTTTTTTCAAAAATTAAAAACAGAAATCTAATAAAACGTCATAAATGGGTTAAAATGTTTAACGAATTTTATGAGGAAAACATTTGTATAGTAGAACAGTGTAACCCTTAAAATGTACGTTTTATTAGACACCATTGTTTAATTGTTGAAAAAGGACTAATATGACCCCTTAAAATGGCACTTAAAGTGTTAATGTGGGCCATAAAAAAGAAATTCAAACTAACTTTATCAAAACCCTTTGGTGATTTTGTTTATTTAATAGCCAACTTTCATTGATTGACATTGAAACCATTGCGGCTCAAGGCGATGACCCAACATTTGTTGCACAGTGTTATAAACCTAAAAAGAAAGCCATTTAATGAAATGATTACTTAAGAAACTAGATGCAATTAAAAAAAAAAGTGTAAAAACAAAAGAAACCATGAACAAAAAATCTTGTAATATCATACAAACCATTTATGCATCATCTTCTCATATTAACAGCCACAAAGAAGAATTTTATCATTTAATATTTTATTTAACTTTAGAATAAAATCTAAAAGAAATTTTGTAACCAGTTTTTTTTTTTAAACCAAACTTTACAACAAGTACTTTTGAAAACATTTCACCATTAGTTTTTTTTATTCTTCTTCTGTTTGTAATCATTGTAGTTGTCATTTGATATTAAACCACAGGCAAATTATATTAACCCTATAAATGGTAGGATTTTTCTGATAGAAAATGAGACCTATGACGTCCACTAGTGGGATGACCCCTGGTTTTCAAAAAAAAAACTGCGGCAGCAAAAATTACAAAAAATCATATTTTTTAAAATTCTACGAATGAAAATTGGAAATCGACGGAATTATTTCAACAAATCCTAAATGTTTATTACTATCACAATTCTTTTAGTAAGGACAATTAAAATACAAAATTTTAAGATGTTCTGCCTAAAAAAAAATGTTGTTGCCTAATGAAAATTTAAATATAACACCGTCCGACAGCCAATATTAAACATGAACTGGATGATATACGTCTGAAAGTAGAGATCAAATGAAGTAAAACTGCATTTACAGTTTTCATTTCGTGATCCTGTTTCCTTTTAAAAGGACTTCAAAGGATTACATTTTGTAAAATATTTTTTTTTTTGATATTTGTACTTGTCCTAGGTTGTCACTGGAGATGACAACTTAAAGAGGAGTCTCTCCCCTAATTTTTCCATTTTTTTATTTTGCCATATCAGAATAAAATTATGTGAATAACGTCCTTTAAAAACTTAATCAAAATATTTTGTTGAAAATTTTGAATGATATTGAAGGAAAAATATTTGGAAAGGACGTAACTAACCTCCTTTATCCTGGTAAGTATGTATTCCATGTCAAATCGGACACTTTGAAATTTTTTTTTTTTTATTTTCCCAATTTGTTAACAGTTTTTAGTACCCTTCGAAAACTCCTTCGTGGTAAATTTTCAGATTTTTTTGATGACCCATTCAAAAGATATCGAATTTTTAAAAATTGGTAGTTTGTTCCTTTACTAAAACTTCTTTTACTCATAACTTCTTCAATAATGGTCCAAATTTCAATTTTTTCTTTAAAATTTTTTGTTGTTTTACGTACTTTTAAAAAAAAATCCCAAAAAATTTTTAAAAGCGCTCTAGAATGTGATTTTTAAGTTTTAAAATTTAAATCTTATTTTTGAAAATGTTTGTACTCTTCGATTTTTTTTTAATTTTTTTGTGTAAAACTTCTATCGATTCTACAAATTTTTTGTCCAGAAGGATCGTGGGATAACGATTATTACTATTTTTTTAAATTTTTTGAAAAAAAATTATTGGAATTTTTCAATCTTAAAATCATTTCTACTGCTCCAATGGTGAGTCACAGAGGGGTCCATTATAAGACCGACCCCCATTAATTTTTACGTCTTAACATTTCTTTGGAACAAACTAATACCCTATCTCCAATTTCTAAGGGGGCTCCCACACAAAACGATATTTTTTAAAATTTGCTCCAATCGCTCTAACTGCCCTAATAGTGCCCTTAGAGCAACAAAATGTATGACCGACCCACAATATATTTTTAGTCTAAACATTTTCTCTGAACACACCTACCCTCTATCTCTAATTGTTAAGGCGGTCCCCATACAATTTTTTTTATTTTTTTGTAAATTTGTTTTATTTAAACAGCTTCTACCGGTCCAATGGTGCGTCCGAGAGGGGTCATTAGTGAGACCAACCCCCATTTATTTTTACCCTACAACAATTTTTTAAAATATACCTATGCCCTATCTCTACTCCCTAAGTTGGCTCCCATACAAAATTAATTTTTTATAAAATTTGCTCCAACTGTTATTTGTATGGGAGCCTACTTAGGGAGTGCACTCAAAAGAAAAACTCTGTCAAAAAATCTGTAAAACGACTTTCAATTTGAATTAGCAATCTTTTAGCAGATTGTTCTGCTGAGAAGGATATTTTTACTAAAATCTCTGTCATTCAGTTTAAGAAAATAACAGACATTTTACTATGTTTATACTGATTTTGTTTGCTGAATTTCATTATTTTTTTAAGAAATTTTTTTATATAAAAAAAAAAGCAGAACAGATTGTCAGCAGATTGCTCTGCTGAAATCAGCAGATTGCTCTGCTGAAATCAGCAGATTGTTCTGCTGAAATCAGTAGATTATTCTGCTGAAATCAGCAGATTGTTCTGCTAAAATCAGCAGATTTTTCTGCTAAAATCAGCAGATATTTCTGCTAAAATCAGATTTCTCTGCTGTCGAACAACACACATGTTAAATAGCTAAAACGACAGATAAAAGTATAAGCTTCCGTAGCGTAGTGGTTAAGAAGTGTACTTTCAAATCGGAAGGTGGCGAGTTCGATGCTGGCTGGCGGCGTATGTTTTTTTTTTTCTTTTTTTTCTTGTTATATTTATTCACCTCTTATGACAGATATTTAGCAAACCGTGTCTGCTAAAATCAGCAGATTTCTCATATGGCTCAAAATGGGTGTATTTTCAGCAGATTTTTCTGCTGATTGGACAGAGAATTTATTTTGAGTGTGGTGATAGGGCGTAGGCATGTTTTAAAAAAAATTGTAGGGTAAAAATAAATGGGGGGCGGTCTCACTAATGACCCTTCTCGGACGCACCATTGGACCTGTAGAAGCTGATTAAATAAAACAAATTTACAAAAAATAAAAAAATTGTATGGGGACCGCCTTAACATTTAAAGATAATTTTGGGTCGGTCATACATTTTGTTGCTCTAAGGGCACTGTTAGGGCAGTTGGAGCAAATTTTTAAAAATGTCGTTTTGTGTGGGTGCCCCCTTAGAAATTGGAGATAGGGTATTAGTTTGTTCCAAAGAAATGTTAAGACAAACAAATTAATGGGGGTCGGTCTTATAAAGGACCCCTCTATGACGCACCATTCGAGCAGTAGAAATGATTTTGAAAAATTACAATAATTTTTTTTCAAAAAATTTAAAAAAATAGTAATAATCGTTATCCCACGATCCTCCTGGGCAAAAAATTTGTAGAATCAATAGAAGTTTTACACAAAAAAATTAAAAAAAATCGAAAAGTACAAACATTTTCAAAAATGAGATTTAAATTTTAAAACTTAAAAACCGCATACTGGAGCGCTTTTAAGAATTTTTTGGGTTTTTTTTTTTAAAGTACAAAAAAAAAACCCAGATTTTTAAAAAAAAAAATTGAAATTTGGACCATTATTGAAGAAGTTATGAGTAAAAGAAGTTTGACTAAAGGAACAAACTACCAATTTTTAAAAATTTGATATCTTTTGAACGGGTCATCAAAAAAATCTTAAAAGGAGTTTTCGAAGGGTACTAAAAACTGTAAACAAATTGGGAAAATCTAAAAAAAAAAATTTCAAAGTGTCCGATTTGACATGGAATGCCCCATACATAGAATAGAACTCGGATTAATTTTTATTAAAAAATAAAAAAAATTTTATTCGACCTTTAAAATATTATATTTTGAGTAGGTTTTTTTCTAGCTCGAGGTCATTATTTTCTTTACTAATTAAAACTATGATATTCTCATAGAATAATTTTCAAGAAAATTATTTTTCTGTTTTAAATTTATTTATGTTGGTCATTTTTTGCAAGACTTAATCGACATGTGTTTCGGGATTTGTCAGATCCCATTGTCAAGGTTATTTAGCAAAAATAAAAACCCTATACTACAATATATGACCTCGAGCTAGAAAAAAAACCTACTGATAATGTCATAGAATAGAATATAATAAAAAAAATATTTTGTTTTCTTCCATTGAAGCTTTAAAGGTTTAAAATAGATTCAATCGCATTATATTCTATAATAGATTTGAAAGTTTAGAAAATAGTACTGCATAAAAATTCAATACATAGTACATGACCACTATCCTATTTTTTGTAATGCGCTTTATGGAAAAACTTCTGCTAAACTGGTATACATACATAGCAAAAAAAAATAAAAGGGAGGTTTGCTGCTATGTTTAAGAGTGCATTTGTCTAGTGAATGTATAAAATTCTGTTCTATTGTTCCTTTTATTTTCTTCAGTTTTATCTAAGAGGTTATTGCTTTTATTATTTATTTTTCTTCTTGTTTTTATTATTTATACATTTAAGATGCAACGCAGCAGCATTCTTTTCTTTTGAGGCAGGTTAGTTGTTTGTTATGTTTGAACTTCTTGAATTGTTGTAAGCTCAGATTACATGTTTGGTGGCTTCATGTACATGATCTTTATTCTTGTTGTCTCTGTATTTTATTATTTAGTTTTTCATCTAGTTGCTTGTTGCAGATGATGTTGCTGATGATTTGGGATGTTATAAAAGGGTTGGATGGCTGTGTCATGGTCAGCAGTTTCCTTTAACTGTCCAACCAGTGTAGTTCTAAAATTGGCAAAGTGATAAAGAACAAAATAAAAAATAGTGTTAATTTGGATAAAGTGAAAATTGAATTCTTAAAACATTTAACTAGAAGACTGATATTAAAGTACAATTTATTTTAAGTGTAGAGAAGGTAAGTTAAAGTTACAAAAAAAATAATAAACAAAAAAATTAATAACAAATCCAAGTATAAAAATATTTTAAAGTTTGTGTCTTAAGTCTTTTGTTTGCAAATAATAAAACAATAAGAAAAATTCTCCGAAAATTAAATTGTATTTTAAATTTAAAAAAAAAGTTTAAAAAACTATTAAAAACGTTGTCATCAACTATGAATACAAATTATGAATTTGAGTGAAAAACACTTTCTTAGTGTAATTTTTTTATGGTAAAAAAAAATATGTTATTTCAAGTAAAAAATTTGTTTTTAGTAATTTTTGTGCAAAAAAAATTTTTTTGGTTGTCCTAAAAGCAAAATTCATCTAACTTGAAAAATTTTATTGTAAATAAAAAATTTATTTAATAATTTTTGTTCAAAATTAATTTTTTGTAGTGAAATTTTTGTTTGTACCAAAAGAAATTATTTGTTCAAAAAACGGAGTTTCTAAAATTGTTTACTTGCTTTAGAACATTTTTGCTATCATAGAAAGTTCTTTAAGAATCGATTACGAAAAAAGAGTCTGGCATGTTTTTTTTTTTTTTGTAAAACCTAAGATATGTATAAAAGTTTGTGTCTTAAGTCTTTTGTTGAAAAAAAAGAAAAATAAAAAAACTCCGAAAATTTAATTTCTTTTTGTATTAACTTAACAATGTATAAAAAAAAATAATAAAAGCAATTAAACCAAGCGAGAGTATAAAATTCGGCTTTACAAAATCTTTTATACCCTCCCAAATATAAAAAAAAAACAAGTAGAAAAGTTAAATTCGACTTTGCCGAATCTATGAATACCCTCCACAATACCTTTTTTAAAGGATAGTACAGCGGTTACCAACCTATGGTACGCGTACCACTAGGGGGTACGCGAAACTGTCCGCGGGGGTACGCCAAATTTTAGTAATTTGGACATTCGTTTAGATTAACCTTTCAATGCTGGCTCCGCATCTTTCTTCCAAAGTTTTCCATAACGTCAGGTTTTCAAGAAAGTTGTGTTCAAAGTTCACAAAAAACGTATTTTTGTGTAATTAAAAGAGCATTTTTTTGCGAATTTTTTGGATGATATTTTAAGATCTGACTTGTTTTCGATTAACCTTTCGATGCTGATTCCGATTAAGGTTCCCAAATTTTTCTATGATGTCAAGTTTTTGAGCAAATTTATGTCAAAGTTCTCAAAAAACGTGTATTTGGGCATTTTTGAGACGGGTTGTAATAGAGTGGAAATTTTGGTACAATTTTGTTAAGCTCAAAATGCCCTTTCATTGTAATTGGGGGTGTTTCATTCAAAAAGTACGGAATTATTGATCTGCGCTCGTATTACAAAAAATATTTAAAAAAAAAATAAAATGTTTTTGTAGGATCTTAAGCCTAACTAAACCAACAACAAAAAAAAAAATAATTATATATTTTTTTAAGCGTCCAACCTGAATTAAATTACGTCGCGTAAGGCATAACGCCCAATAATTTTTCGTTTCTAATATTTAAATGTGAGTTACCTAAATCAAACGGACGTAAAAATTTCAAATTTGATGTGTTTGTTTTTGTTTTTTTTACCTCTTGCGCTACGCATTTGATTCTGGTTCGACCCTAAGAGTTCAAAAAACGTCAGTTGTTTTAATTTTTGACGTAGAATTGACTGGTGAAATCAGATTTACAATATTTTCAGCCGTTTTTGCTCTGCAGAAAAATCAACTCAAAATCCGCGTTTTCAGATGCATTGAACCAACCATCCCAAGGAGCGAACATTTTTCCAAAAAAAATACCACCATTATTTTGATCTCCCCTAAATCCTTCAAAAAAATTATAATACCCGCAGATATAAAATTTCAGAATTAACTCTAATATTTATATGTGAAGTTTTTTTTAACGAAAACAAAAAACTCTTTAGGGGTACGCGGCTGATAAATTTTAAAATTAGGGGTACGTGAGCCAAAAAGGTTGGTAACCGCTGGGATAGTACATTTTTTAACGTGAAAAAAAAATAACAAATTTGATTAAAAATATATTATTTTGAGTAAAAAACTTTTTATTGTCACTTTAAAAAAAAAGAAAAATTACTAATATTTTTTTTTGAGTGTAAAGTTTTTTTCGAGTTTAATGTTTTTTTTTTTTTAATGTAAAAATATTTTTGAGTGAATGCACGTACGTTCATATGTACACAAAATAGTGTCATTTTTGTAAAAAAAAAATATTTTTTTTTGAGTGTAAAATTTTTTTTTGAGTGTAAAATTTTTTTCGAGTGTAATTTTTAAGTTACTAATGCTTTTTAAATTAAATAAGTTTAAGAAGCATTGCTATAAAACTAAACAAGTTTGAAAAGCATTGTTAAGTTATCACCAATGCTTTTAAAACATGTTTAACACGTGGCATTTAATATGAAAGCAATCTGAAATTCAGGGTTTTGCTTATAACTTTTGAACCATTGGACCGATTAAGCTGAAATTCAATACCAAACAGACCTGGGGAACGGAAAAGATGCACGCCAAGTTTCAGCAGTCTCATTATCTTTCGAAAGTTATCGTGTTTTTTATCTCGTAAATTCGCGGAGAGCCCTTGCCGAAATTTACTCCTTTGCACATAACTTTTGAACCAATGGACCGATTTGGCTGGATACCAACCTGACCAGGTAAATGACCAACATATATGACAAACTTCAGTAGCCTCTGTAATGTCTCTCAAAAGTTAGCTTATTTTCTACGGACGGACTGACAAACAGACAGACGGACGGACAGACGGACGGACATCGCTAGATCGACTTAAAATCGATTGAGGATCATGAACATATATGGGGCATTCCATGTCAAATCAGACACTTGAAAAATTTTTTTTTAGATTTTCCCAATTTGTTTACAGTTTTTAGTACCCTTCGAAAACTCCTTCGTGGTAAATTTTCAGATTTTTTTGATGACCAGTTCAAAAGATATCGAACTTTTAAAAATTGGTAGTTTGTTCCTTTACACAAACTTCTTTTACTAATAACTTATTCAATAATGGTCCAAATTTAAATTTTTTTTTCAAAAATTTTTTTTTTACGTACTTTTTTTAAAAAATCTTAAAAACGGCTTAGTATGCGATTTTTAAGTTTTAAAATTTAAATCTCATTTTTGAAAATGTTTGTACTCTTCGATTTTTTTGAAATTTTTTTGTGTAAAACTTCTATCGATTCTACAAATTTTTTGCCCAGGAGGATCGTGGGATAACGATTATTACTATTTTTGTAAATTTTTTGAAAAAATTTTATTGTAATTTTCCAATCTTAAAATCATTTCTACTGCTCCAATGCACGGTGGTCAATTCCGGCCAAAAATCATTTTATTTTTTTTTTAAATCTTGATGAAATGTTTATGCTATATTATAGCTAATACTTCAAAACATACAACTAAAATCTTTTTATGGGCCTTGTAACACTATATCATTGTCCAAAGTGGTGCAAAGTTGAGTATTTTTTGCTTCACAATTTAGCTTTTTTTAAAATGTATATTTTAGTTTTCAATAAAAGTTCGCTATGCATTTTTCTTCACATTATTTTTGTAAGTTCGCACATGGTTTTTTAATTCCTATAGTAAATAACTATTCCATGTGGTTTTTGCAGATTTTGTGTGCGTTTATGTCTTAAAGCGATGTGTATGAAAATTAGGTAAAAATTTAAAAAAAAACTTTAAAAAAAATTTTTTTTGAAAGACCATAAAAATCAATTAGAGGCTATTAGAGGTTAGCTGTAAAAAGGAGTTTGTTCTTTTAACTATTAAAAGTAAGTATTTTAAATTTCAGCCCCTACTTTTACCGATTCTTTAAACCAGAGCATTTTTAGTGGACTCATTTTTTACAAATGGTGGACTTTTTTAGACCTACAAACTCCACCAAAATAGGGAATGTGAAGAGATACTAACAATTTTACTTAAAACCCATAGATTTGCGGTAAAAAAACTTAAAAAAAACGAAGTAACAAAAAAAACAGTGTGGTTTAAGGGGGGTTGGAACTAAAAAACAGCCTTAATGTAAGCAATTTTTAAACAGATAAAAAAATAAATACGCAACATTATTTATTTCTGTTTTTTTCATTTAAAAGAAAGAAAATTTTAGTATTTTTTAAAATTTCATAGCACAAAATTTGGTCAACTAGAATTTTCAGGGTTGCCAGTCAATCGTGTGATGTTTTTCATACGATTGACTGTTCCCAGTTCCCACAATTAACTGGAAATCCTGGCAACTCTTTGTCTTTTAAACTTTTAAAATTATTACAATTGTTAATATTTTAAATAAAAAAAAAATAGAATTAAAAAGTATTGCGTATCTATTTTTTTTATAAAATTGCTAACACTTAGGCTGTTTTTTAAATTTCCAACCCCCATCTTAATTAGTTTGATACATTTGACACGTCATGCTTAGTTGGCCAACAACTATATTTGTATGTCCAACTGTTTGAAAAGAGGTCAGATATATTATTCTTAATTCGGATGTAAAATTATTTCTGTTTATATGCAGACATGTTTGATACATTTGGGAGGTCCATGATTATTTGGCCAACCACTGTATTTGTAGGTCCAACATTTGGGCAAGGTATCAAATATATTATTCTTAATTCGAATATTAAATTTAAGCTATTTACACGCAGAAATAAAGAAGTTATTGATTTTTGGCCGAAATTGACCACCGTGCAATGGTGCGTCATAGAGGGGTCCTTTATAAGACCGACCCCCATTAATTTTTCCGTCTTAACATTTCTTTGGAACAAAATAATACCCTATCTCCAACTTCTAAGGGGTCTCCCACACAAAACGAAATTTTTTAAAATTTGCTCCAACCGCTCTAACTGCCCTAATAGTGCCCTTAGAGCAACAAAATGTATGACCGACTCACAATATTTTTTTAGTCCAAACATTTTCTCTGAACTCACCTACCCTCTATCTTTAATTGTTAAGGCGGTCCCCATACATTTGTTTTTATTTTTTGTAAATTTGTTTTTTTTTAATCAGCTTCCACCGGTTCAATGGTGCGTCCGACAGGGGTCATTAGTGAGACCGAACCCCATATATTTTTACCCTACAACATTTTTTTAAATATACCAACGCCCTATCTCCACTCCCTTATCCGCTGTTCGGTCATAATCCCTATTTCCGTTATAGGAGTAATGTCCGTGGGGGCTATGTCCGGGAACCTCGGCGGTGACATGACATAATCCCCACGGAGTGAAATGACATAATACCCACACATATAATCCCTATTTCCGCTATGGGGATTATGACCAAATTCGTTTCGGTCATAATACCCATAATTGTAGTGGGGACTATGACCTAAAATAATTTGGACACAATTCCCAGATTTATGGGGATAATGACCATGTAATATATGGATATAATCCCCATTGCAGGGATTATGTCAACTATACTAGTTGGTCATAATCCCAAAAATTGTATAGTTTTGTTTTTTTTTTTTGACTGAAAAGTTTTTCTGCGCAGATGGCCTTTGGCCGGGCTTGGGTATAACAAACCTCTCCTCAAAAAACAATGATTATGACCGAAATAGTCCCCATATTATGAATGGGGGTTATGACCGAAAAAATTTTCGGGCGTAATCCTAATAGGGAACGGACATAATCCCCATTGGGATTATGACCGTTTTGGAAATGGTCATAGTCCCCAAAACTTATATGGGGATTATAACCGTGATGTAGTCGGTCATAATCCCAATTTCGGTTAAGGGGATAATGTCCTGTCACCTTCCCACGGACATAATCCCCATTTCCGTTATGTAAATTATGACCGAAAAAAATTCGGCCATATTTCCCATAAAGGTAGTGGGGAATATTACCGAAAATAATTTGAAGATAAAACCAATAAAAAAAATATACATAATTCCCAGATTTATAGAGATAATGACCACGTAACAAATGGCCATAATCCCCATTACATGGGTTATGTCTACTAGATGGTCATTGCCCCAACAATTAGTATATAAATATTTGTTTTGTCTTCAAAGTCTTTCTGCGTGGACGGCCTTCGGCCGGGCTTACGGTTTACAAACTCCATGCATTAAACCCACCCTCTCCGCAAAAGAAGGGGATTATGACCAAAATTGTTTTGGACTTAGGCGCCACAATATGAATGGGGGTTATGACCGAAAAAGTTTCGGTCGTGGTCTCAACGGGGAATGGACATAGTCCACATTGGGATATGACCGTTTTGGAAATGGTCATAGTCCCCACAACTAATATTTGGTCATAAGCCCCATTTCTGTTATGGGGATAATGTCCGTGGTGATTATGTCTTGTCACTGCCTTCGGCCGAGCTCAGGGACTACAAACTCCATGCATTAAACTCACCCTCTCCACAAAACATGTCCGAAATTGTTTTGTACATATTCCCCATAATATAAATGGGGTTATGACCAAAAAGTTTCGTTCGTGGTCCCAACAGGGAATAAACATAATCGCCATTGGTATTATGACTGTGTTGGAAAGGGTCATAGTCCCCACAACTAATATGACCGTGAAGTATTCGGTGTCCATGTCCGTAAAGTATTCGGTCATCATCCCCATTTCTGTTATGGGGATAATGTCCGTGGGCATTATGTCCTGCCACCAAATAAACCAATGGCTTAAAGCTAATGATTTAAAAAAAAAAAAATCTTTTTGCAACTAAAATTCAGCAACACTTTTTCTCTATATGCACTATTTCATATTTGTTATTAACTTTTAACCACTACCAATTTCCTTTAATACAGGCTAATGACCTGAATAGATTTTCAGGAATAAAAACTACATATTCTTTTTTTAAATACCTGCTCCTGGTTATCTAGACACATTTAAGCTTTTGCGAATACACAAAAACCAGTTTAGATAAAACAGCCAGGCAACAAAATGTGGCAAGTTTGTAAGAAATGTAGAAAAGTTTCGTAAACTTGATTCTTACTTAATCAAGTTTATAAATTTATATAATAGCAAGAAATTAAACAAAAACTGATTCTTCCACTATTATATATTTTTTGTTCTGTTCTCTTTTATCTATTTTTAGATGTTTAAATTGATATTATTATGTTCTTTATTTGCCCATATCATATGGGCTAAACCAATGCCTCATCACACAGAACTGGCACCACATGTACTGATTGTAACACCACAGGCCCAATTAAGTTTGGAAACCTTAATACCTGGAACACCGATTATACAACATTTAACACCATTTACGCGATTTGTGGCACCACATGAAGAAACAATTGTGTATGTACCATCCGGTGCTGCTGCTGTAACTCCAGTTCAAACATATCGATACGCTGAAATTGTTGCAAGATCACTATTGCCAGCCAGTGAGGGTAGACAAGGTCCCGCTGGTAACGGTAACGTTTTACTGGAACAAATTCAAAATAATATTATTAAGCCCATACAAGATGGAAGCCAAAGTGTTGGTAGTTTAATAGCTGGTTCATCCACAGCATTTGCCCCTGGTGATATTTCGAGTATTCCGGCAATTTTACAGGGTGCACCAAGTGCTCTTGGATCAGCTGCTGCTGCTGCAGCAGCTGCTGCTCAATCGGCTGGTAGTAGTTTAACTGGATCAACATCATTTGCTCCAGGCGATATTACTAACATTCCAGCTATTTTGCAAGGTGCTGCAGCAAATGCACCAAGTGCCCTTGGATCAGCTGCGGCTGCTGCTGCAGCTGCCGCTCAATCGGCTGGTAGCAGTTTAGCTGGATCAACATCTTTTGCTCCCGGCGATATTACTAATATTCCAGCTATTTTACAAGGTGCTGCAGCAAATGCACCAAGTGCCCTTGGATCAGCTGCGGCTGCTGCTGCGGCTGCTGCTCAATCGGCTGGTAGTAGTTTAACTGGATCAACATCATTTGCTCCTGGTGATATTACTAACATTCCAGCTATTTTACAAGGTGCTGCAGCAAATGCACCAAGTGCCCTTGGATCAGCTGCGGCTGCTGCTGCAGCTGCCGCTCAATCGGCTGGTAGCAGTTTAGCTGGATCAACATCTTTTGCTCCCGGCGATGTTCCTAATATTCCAGCTATTTTACAAGGTGCTGCCGCAAATGCACCAAGTGCCCTTGGATCAGCTGCGGCTGCTGCTGCAGCTGCTGCTCAGTCGGCTGGTAGTAGTTTAGCTGGATCAACATCTTTGGCTCCCGGCGATGTTCCTAATATTCCAGCTATTTTACAAGGTGCTGCCGCAAATGCACCAAGTGCCCTTGGATCAGCTGCGGCTGCTGCTGCAGCTGCTGCTCAGTCGGCTGGTAGTAGTTTAGCATCACCACCATCATCATCACCACCAGCATCACAATCTTCCTCCATTTCCCTTTTTGAACCTTTACCATTGCCAGCACCAGCATTGTCTTCCTCAAAAATTGAACAGATAGAATATGACATACCTATCACACCGATTTTAGCCAATGAACCACGTCATCATTATGTTATAGCACCCGCTGTTCCACATATAGTTGATGTCCTACATGGACCCGTCTTATTAGCTCCAGCTATAACCAACCTAAAGGCTCGAAGTTTGGAAGCAATTGCTGGCGGTGATAAAGAGAAACCAATTATTGCCATTCCAATGCCAGAGCCAATAAAACCAGAAGCATTGCCTTTACTAATTGAGTTGGCGAAAGAGAAAGAATTGTTAAAGGAAATCGAAGAAAAAGAGAAGAAAGTTGAATTTAAAAGATTTTTAGAAGCGAATGCTTTAAAGGATGATTTGAAGAAAGACGACTCATTGGATTTAAGTTTAAAAGAGAAAATACCACTAGCTGAAAAACAAAAAAGTAAGTATAATGCTGTTAAATATGCTATTAAACAAATTGTTGGGGTTTGGGGGGTTATTCGTAAGAAGAGAATTTTAAGATGAACTGTTTGTTATGCTCTCCAAGTTGTTAAAATAATACCAGCAAAAATGAATTGAGATTTTGGCAAAATGGAAAAATGTCTCTCTTAAAATCTAAAAAAAATTCTGTATGAAAAATGTATTAAGTTCTGAGACATTTTCTTTAGAAAAAATGTCTCAGAATCTGAAACTTTTTCTTTGTGAAAATCTAGCTTACCATCCCGGTACTTCGTTACCGGTTGTATTGAATACCGGATAATTGAAGGATCAGGATTACTCTACCTAAAAATTCTAAAAATTCCCCTACGTAGTCTTTGTTTTATTTACTTGTGGACGTTAAAATCTTTCATAAAATAATATTTCAATGAATAATTTAAACAATAATATTTGACTAACTTCGCTGGTACGTTATCATGTTCGTTCCGGTGAAAAAATATATTGACAATTTTCGAGCCCTTATATCGGAATTTTGAATTTTGAGTGAATAAATATTTCAGTGAAAAAAGAAATTGAAATTAAGTTTGAGCGAAAAAACATATAGAGAGAAAAAATATAGAGTAAAAAAAGTTAAATACGAAAAATTTAAGTAAAAAGTATCATATTGTTCCCAGATCATAGATGGGACTAATTAATTAATGGGACCAATTAATTGATGGTTTAATTACCATTTAATTGATGTCAATGGTAATGAAATTTTTTTAATTACCATTGGTTGTATCAATTGTACCAATTAAATTATTTATCAATTTAATTACTAATGAAAATTAAAAAAAAATAATTACCATTGGTATGGCATCACTTAAAAAAAATAATTACCATTAGTAAAAGTCGTCACAATATTGTCAAAATCGTTAATATTTAGAAATATCTGTTGTTTTTTGTTATATGGTGTTTTAGTTTTTCACATTTTATAAACCAAACACACGTTGATTGCCTTTGTATAACACAATATTTGAAATTTTTATTTGCGTTTTGTTTTTTGTCTTTAACATTTTCATACTTTTTTTTGAAAAACATACTTTGATGTTTAAATTTTTAACTCTTCAAAAAAACAAAAATATGCAAACTAATGGTTTTGAAACCAATTATAATTGGTGTTTTTCAACAATTGGTGCATTTCATTACCATTAGTAATTATTTTTTCAATTAAAAAAATTTAATTACCATTAAATGGTAATGAAAATTTTTTCATTACCATTGATATCAACCAATGGTAATTAAATTTCAATGGTAATGAAAAATTCCCATCTATGTCCCAGATCTATTCCATTTCGTTCCCCGTTCTACTCCATTTCATTTCCAATTCCATCTCCTTTCGTTCCATGTAAGTTTCATTTTAAAAGTACCAAAAAACAATTTTTTACACCTCTAGAAACGGATTTTTTTTAAATACTTCAGCGAATATTTTTTTTCACCGAAGGATCCTACATTCCAAAACTCAAGCTTCTAAGGTCATTATTATAGGAACAAAAAAAGTACCAAAAGTACACTTTCTTACCCCCGTTAGAAACGGAATTTCCAAAAAGTAACTCTTCCAGAATTTTTTTTTTTCTTCACCGAAGGATCCTACATTCCATATTTCAATTTTCTATGATCATTGTTTCAGCAAATATAAAAAATACAAAAAGGATTTTACATTCCTAGTTTTAAGTTTCTAGAACCACAACGTCAGAAAATATCAAAAGTACCGCAAATACACATTTTAACCATTTTACCCTACTAAGAAGCGGAATTTCCATAACGTATATCGCCCAGAATGTTTTTTTTACCGAATTTTCCTACATTACAAATTTTAAGATTCTGGGACCATAATTTCAGGAAATATAAAAAGTTTCTATGAATTTTATTTCAGGAAATAAAAATGTACTAAAAAGTGAACATAAGGTACTTTTTATTGAAGGTACTTTTTATAAAAGGTACTTTTTATAAAAGGTACTTTTTATAAAAGGTACTTTTCATAAAAGGTACTTTTTATAAAAGGTACTTTTTTACAAAAGGTACTTTTTACAAAAGGTAATTTTTATAAAAGGTACTTTTTATAAAAGGTACTTTTTATAAAAGGTACTTTTTATAAAAGGTACTTTTTATAAAAGGTACTTTTTATAAAAGGTACTTTTTATAAAAGGTACTTTTTATAAAAGGTACTTTTTATAAAAGGTACTTTTTATAAAAGGTACTTTTTATAAAAGGTACTTTTTATAAAAGGTACTTTTTATAAAAGGTACTTTTTATAAAAGGTACTTTTTATAAAAAGTACTTTGTATAAAAGGTACTTTGTATAAAAGGTACTTTTTATAAAAGGTACTTTTTATAAAAGGTACTTTTTATAAAAGGTACTTTTTATAAAATGTACTTTTTATAAAAGGTACTTTTTATAAAAGGTACTTTTTATAAAAGGTACTTTTTATAAAAGGTACTTTTTATAAAAGGTACTTTTTATAAAAGGTACTTTTTATAAAAGGTACTTTTTATAAAAGGTACTTTTTATAAAAGGTACTTTTTATAAAAGGTACTTTTTATAAAAGGTACTTTTTATAAAAGGCACTTTTTAGGGTTCTTTTATAAAAGGTACTTTTTATAAGAGGTACTTTTTATAAAATGTACTTTTTATAAAAGGTACTATTTATAAAAGGTACTTTTTATAAAAGGTACTTTTCATAAAAGGTACTTTTTATAAACGGTACTTTTTATAAAAGGTACTTTTTATGAAATGTACTTTTTATAAAAGGTACTTTTTATAAACGGTACTTTTTATAAAAGGTACTTTTTAAAGAAGGTACTTTTTCACTCAAGGATTCTACATTCAAAACTTATGCCATTATTTTAAGAAATGACAGAAAGTGCACTTTTTACCCCTTTTACCCCCCCTTAGAATCAACATTTAAAAAATTTGTTTTTTTTTCAGCCAGAATCCTACATTCTAAATATTAAGTTTGTGTGACCATTATTCCAGTAAATGAAAAAAAAGTACCAAAAGTACACTGTTTTACCCATTTTACCCCCATAGAATCAACATTGGCAAAAACCCAGCCTTATTGAATTTTTTTCTGGGAGGTGAACCTACATTGCAAATTTCAAGTTTCTAGGAGCATTATTTAAGAAAATATAAAAGGTACCAAAAGTACAGTTTTTTAATCTTTTTACCCCCTTAGAATTAACATTGGCAAAAGTCCAGCCTTATTGGATCTACATTCCGGGAGGTGAACATACAGTCCAAATTTCAAGTCTCTGTGACCATTATTTCAGTAGATATAAAAAGTACCAAAAGTACAGATTTTTACCCGTTTCACCCGCTTAGAATCATCATTTGCAAAAATCCAGCCTTACTGGATCTATACTCCAGGATGTTTACATACAGTCCAAATTTCAAGTCTCTGCGACAATTTTTTAAGGAAATATTAAAGGTGCCAAAAGTTCAGATTTTTACCCTTTTTACCCCCTTAAAATCAACATTGGCAAAAATCCAGCCTAACTGGATTTATATCCTAGGATATGAACTTACAGTCCAAATTTCAAGTCTCCATGACCATTATTTCAGGAGATATAAAAAGTACCAAAAGTACAGTTTTTTACCATTTTTATCCCCTTAGAATCAACATTGGCAAAAATCCAGCCTTAGTGGATCTATATTACGGGAGGTGAACATACTGTCAGTCAGTCAGTCACGTTACTCTTTTATATACTTATATAGATAGATGTCTGTGAATCTAAAACTTTGTCTGTAGGATATTTTTCAGAACATGACATTTTTTCAGTAGGAACACCATCTCCGAGTCTGATATTTTTTCTTTAAGAAAAATATATCGGAAACAAGTGATAATTTTCCTTATAACGTCCGGTAAGAAAACCTGTTAGTAATCTAATGTCGCTTTTTGGTGTATTTAATAACACTACCATATGATATTGGCGGGATTAGCGCTTTGGATTGCCGTATATCACCTAAATTCTCCCAGAAATTTAATAAGTCTTTCCTCTCCAAACACCTTATCGTGGTCGAAACGGCGAGCCAATTCAGCCCACAATAGGATTCGGGTCCGGTCATAGGAGTAGCGAAGCAAGCTCAACCACTATCTTATTACCCTCGAAACCTCTATAACCAGGGATGGAAAACAGAGTGATTTTGTCCACTTTCATTTGCTTTTGGTTGCATCCCATTCCGATTTTGGTTGTTGCATTAAATTTAATCACTAAATATTTCTCTCTCTCTCTTACAGTTGAAAAACTCGATTTGGAAAAGACTGAATTGGAATTAAAATCAGTACCAATTGTTGACGATAAAGAGGATGAAAAACCCCAATCGAAGGTGGCTTAACCCTAAAGCGATACAGAAAAAAAACACACACAGAAATACATCATAACTACATAATTAGCATACAATGGGCGTTTAATTTATATCTGTTCTTAATTTTAAAAGTATTTATACTAAAAATTCATCATCACCGATTTATTGTCTAACATAATATTTATAAGATTTTAATTATAGTATATTTAAAAAAAAAAAACAAAAATAAAACTCAACACATTTTTGGTGGCATACAGTTATAAAAGCTTTTATTACAATGATTTTTTTTTAATGCAAAATAAATTTAAGCTTTTATGACTCATTGTCACAACGATATTCATACATAATTTCATACTCATATTCATCACCATTACAAAAAGAAACATAAATCATAACAAGCAAAAATATAAAAAAATTAAATAAAACCAACTAAAACAAAAAAATTAGCTACTTTTTTTTTAGCAAAAAACCTTTTAATTGGCAACAGTGCTCTTAAAAATTAACAAAAGCTACACAAAAAACAAGTAGAAAAGTTAAATTCGACTTGGCCGAATCTAGGAATGCCCTCCACAATGCCCTTTTTAAAGGATAGTAAATTTTTTTAAATGAAATAAAATTATCAATTTTAATTAGAAATATCTTATTTTGAGTGAAAAACTTTTGTCATTTTTGTAAAAAAAAAAATATTAATATTTTTTTTGAGTGTAAAATTATTTTTGAGTGTAAATCTTTTTTAGCTTAAAAATATTTCTGAGTGTCAAAAATACTTTGTAAAGTAATTTTGTGGGTTACCAATGTTGTTAAAGCTTGTTTTTTAAAGCTCGGTTTTTTCAAAGCTTAGTTTTTTTCAACTCGTGAATTTAAGGTGAAACCAATCTGAAATTCACGGTTTTTCTAAAAAGTTTTGAAACACTGGACCGATTTGGCTGAAATTCAATACGAACTAGACCAGGGGAACGACAAATATATATGCCAAGCTTCAGCGCCCTCAGAATTGTCTTTCGAAAGTTAGCGTGTTTTTTATCTCGTAAATTCGCGAAAAAGCCTTGTCGTAATTCACTCTTTTTCGTATAACTTTTGAACCACAGCACAGTAGATCGTGTAGAAGAAACAGCCGGTCATTTTTTTTTTCGCTGTTTTTATTAATGAAAAAAGTCTTTTTATATGTTTTAGGGGACTCTGATTTCGAATTTGACAAAAACAAAAAAAAAAAAATTCAAAAAACTCAAAAATTGCAATTTTTTAGTTTTGCCATTTTACGACATTCGCGTTCATTAAAGACATATCATTATAATTTTCTTTAGTTCAGCTTTAAATTCAAAAGTTAAACTACAAAAAAAATAAAATCGGTCCAAATATGTAAAAAAAAATCTGCACTGAAAAAAAACAAAAATTTTAGGTTAGAATCCGATTGACATTAAATTTGTACCACATATTTTTTAGGTCCACTATAATAAAAATTAGCCCGGACACTAGGGAAAATCAAAAGTTGAAGAAAAAATTGCACTCTAGAGCAACATATATGCCAAACTTCAGGAGCCTCCATAAAGTCTTTCAAAAGTTACCGTGTTTTCAACAGCAACACAGACGTCTGTTCGACGGACGGACATCGCTAGATCGTCTTAAAATCGATCAAGGTGTTACAAATGGAATAACAAACTTATATATACCCTCCATCACTAGAGTGGAGGATAAATGCAAACAATAAATACACATTTTATTAAGTTTTACAGCAATTTTTTGCAAAAAAATATAAATAAACAAAAAACCCAATTTAGTTAGGATTTAATAAATGTTTACAAGTTACCAACCAACCATTAGCAACATTAATTGCATATTAATGTTAAATTAAAATTTATTTACATACACTCATGAATGTACTTAAATACCATGTTTAGACTACACCGCAATTAAAATTTAAACAGAATATAAACATTTAAGTTAGCACATAAACTAATAGGGTCACATTAGAGTGTAATTTTTTCTTGAACTTTGGATTTTCCCAGGTGTCCGCTTAAATCTTTATTCTAGGGGACCTACAAAATATGTGGTACAAATTTGAAATCAATCGGATTAAAGTAAACCGTGGCGCCCTGCGATCAAAGTTTTGGATTTTTGAAGATTAAAAAAAAAATAAGAAAAAAACTATGTCTTGCGACACATCATACTTATTATGTTGATGCCCTGAACACGAATATAAAAAAATTAATAAAATCGGTCGAACGGTTTTCGAGATATTGCTATTTGAAATTTGCCAAAATTACGGTTTTTTCTACGTTCAAGAAATTTTTAAAAAACAAAATTTCAGAATGTCTTTCCCTTAATCCATTCATAGAACTTGAGACAATCTTTCATTTAAACCTAATTTGGGCCAAATCCGATCATTTAACCTTCTAATAAAGTTTTTATTTTTTACAATACTTTTGCTAAAAACTCTAAACTTTGATCGTAGGGCTCCATGGGTTAAGATGGTCTGATTTGGCTCAAATTAAGTTTAAATGAAAGTTCGTCTTCAGCTCTATAAAATAGTCAACGGAAACAAAATTTCGTGATTTTTTTAAAAAATTTCTTGAACGTAGGAAAAAACGGTCATTTATGAAAATTTTTGACAAATTTAAAATTGCGATAACTCAAAAACCGCTCGACTGATTTCAGATATTTTCTGATATTCGTATTAATAAAAAAAAATGTTTTATTTTTTATTTTTCAAAAATCAAAAATTTTGGAGGAAATTGTCCAAAAATGCAGTAATTTGATCGTAGAGCACCGCTGGTTTAAATGATCGGATTTGGTTAAAATTAAGTTTAAATAAACGATTGTGTCAAGCTCTATGAATTTTTTTTTTAATTTCTAGAACGTATGAAAAACCCGCCATTTATTGCAAATTTCAAATAGCGATATCTTGAAAATCGTTCGACCGTTTGTAACACCTCGAAATATTGGTCTAGGACTACATAAAGTATATATATTCATGATCCTCGATCGATTTTAAGACGATCTAGCGATGTCCGTCCGTCTGTCTGTCTGCTGAAAACACGCTAACTTTTGAAAGACTTAACGGAGGCTCCTGAAGTTTGGCATATCTGTAGGACATTTACCTGTTCAGGTTGGTATTGCAATCCAACGAAATCGGTCCAGTGGTTCAAGAGTTATAAGCAAAAGACCGAATTTCGGCAAGGGTTTTTCGTGAATTTTTGAGATAAAAAGCACTATAACTTTCCACAAGCAATTCGGAGGATGCTGAAGCTTGGCATATATATTTTGCGTTCCTTCAGCCTCGTTCGTATTGAATTTCAGCCAAATCGGTCCAGTGGTTCAAAAGTTATTAGCAAAACCGTAAATTTCAGATTAGATTCACCAAAAATTCACGTGTTGAAAACCCGTTAAACCTGTTTTAAAAACATTGGTAAGTCACAAAAATATTTTACAACGTATTTTTGTCACTCAAAAATATTTTTATACCAAAACAAAAAAAAAAATACACTTGAAAAAAATTTTACATTTTTATACCAAAACAAATATTTTTATACCAAAACAAAAAAAAAATACGCTTGAAAAAAATTTTACACTCAAAAAAAATTTTAAACTCAAAAAAAAAAAAATAGTAAATTATTTTTTTTTTTTCAAAAATTACTAAAAAAAAATTTTTAAACAAAATAAAATATTTCTAATCAAAACTGTTATTTTTTTCACGTTAGAAAATTTATTATCACTTAAAATGGGCATTGTGGAGGGTATTCATAGATTCGGCCAAGTCGAATTTAACTTTACTCTACTTGTTTTTTTGCCTGGGTAATCCGAACATCAATTTCCAGCAAAATCTAAATTTTATTTTAAGAAAAATTATCGCAACTCTGTCAATTGAATAGTTCATGCGAATAAAGACGAATAGACCATTTGTAGAATTTTACAGGGGACAATAAAAACGCAGGAAACGGTTAAAAAATAATATTTTTGTCAACTTTTTGGTTTTAGCTTAAAGATTTAGGTCACATCTACCTATGTACAAAATTTTAGTAAGGTATTCGAAAGAGAACTTGCCAAAAATTGGACTTCAATTTTTTGCTTAAATGGAAAAAGGGCGAATATCCAAAAAAATGTATTGAAATTTGAATAAAAATGTGTTATTTTGCAGCAGATTTTGACTACATTTTCATGAGACTTGCAATACTTGACGAACTATGGTTGGTATTTGTTTGTAACACTTTAAGGACTTCAAGGATACACTTTTTAAGGATTGCCAGGACATGCAAAAAAAATTTTTTTTGTTAATTTTTTTTTAATATTCCTGCCATTTGATGCAGTAGTAATTCTTTATGACACTAAATACATTTTTAGGAATTATAATATTAACCCTTGACTGCATATTACGACGTAACATAAAAGGACATGAAAAAAATTTTGTTTTTTATTCCTGACATTGGATGCAGTATTAACACTAAAAGTTTGTATGTGCTAAGATCGTTTTTTTTGTGTACAATTTCAAATTTTAGCTAATATCAATTTTAAACTCGCAGCTAAATAATTTTTATATAATATGTTGTTAAGGATGGATATTCGCCCTTTTTGCTTTCCACACTTTAAAGTCTTATAACTCAAGAACGGTAAAATTGTTTGCCAATATAATAAGTGTGGTTTGTTCCTCGTAATGTTCTTTTAACACATTGTTACCGAAAGTAAAATTTTTGTATGTTTTTGTGTTGTATTTAATCAAAATTGTGCGTTAGTTCACTCCCAATTTAAACAAAAATATAAAAATATACGAATTATTGCACTTTCAAAGTAATTTTTTTAGCCTTAAAAGTCAAAATTTCCCCAAAATTTCTGCATAGGATTGTAGGGCTCTGCTAATAAAATGCATTTATGCAAAAAAACGTGTTCGCGAAAAAGTGGTCTATTCGTCCTTATTCGCATGAACTATTCAATTGTTATCCGATTTTTTAGGATAAAGCTTATCGTTTTCAAAACTAAATTTTCTTTAAGAATGCGTTAATAAATATTAAAGTTGTTTAACGAACTATAGCAGAAAAAATCGATAAACTCGAAAATTTTTTAAAAAAGTTACAAAAATATTAGATATTATTGAAAAAATTAAAAGATATACATTAGCGCGTCCCGAATTCGGCTTTTTTTCGAATTTGAAAATGCTTGCCCCCTCAAAAGATGGGGTTTTAGGACCCTTTTACGGGAAAAATAACAAAAAAAGTTTTGGACAAAAAACCAGTTGGCTACCAGCGGATAAAGATTGCAGTCATAGTGCATTTTGAAAAAATTTATTTTTTTTTGTTTTTTAAAAAATGTATGCCAAAAGTTGCACAATATAGAGTACATTCCTGGAAAAATATTAATAAAATTTCCATGGAGTAATTTTGGTGCATCGTTGCATCTTAAAGATGAAAAGTGTGACTTAATTTTTTTTTATTTTTTCTTTTAATTTTTAAGAAATAAAATATTTGAGCTCGAGGTCAAGTGTTTGTAAAAATTCTTTATTGCCGATATTTCGCTACACTTCGTGTGGCATCATCAGAGCATATTCTCTATATAATATAAAAACAAAAACAAAAAATTGTATAAACATCAATAATAATCATACAAGAAATAACACACACAATAATTTGCACAAATATATATACATATGTAAAGCACGACAAAAGTACAAGTGAACAATATTGAGTGTAAAAAACAACAATAACAATTCTCACCGAAAAAGTTTACATTAAAAAACAAAAATAATACATTTAATTTTAAGCGCTAAATAAAACATTGAGTGTCTTCTGCATCGTTTAATGTTACACTGATCTTAAAACTAATTATATTATTGCACTATCCTTTGTTTTCCTTTATAAACTAAATGACGATAGCTTTGCGCTACACTTTCAGTGTCGGCTTTGAAGTTTATCCTATCGTTTGTCGGTGTATTGATAATGTGAAGCATTTCAAGCATATAGCGGCGTTTATAATTGTTTTCACTGTCAATAATTTGCACCTTGTCAAAATCGGGTGAATGATTTTTACTCGCACAATGGGCCGCCAAAGCTGTTTTTTGTGAAACATCCGGATTATTTTTCATCTTTTGATCGGATTTGTGTCCAGCTAATCTTGTTTTTAATTTATTCTTAGTTGTGCCTACGTATACTTTATTACAATTATCCACAGGGTTGCCGTTGCATGGTATTTTGTACACTACATTTGATTTTTCTAACTTATTTATCTTATCTTTGGTTTTGCTAAATAATCTACCCACTGTTTGATCAGTTTTATGTGCCATTTGGTATTTTTCCTTGTCAAAAAGATTTGAATTTTGCAATCTTTCTGATATTTCAGGGACGTATATAAGGGATTTATATATTTTTTCTTCTGTGTTATGTTGCTGTCTGTTATTTTTGTTTTTTTGGTGATCTCTTATCAGTTTTTCTGCTAATCTTTGGGGAAAATTGTTGTTCGATAAAATATTTCTTATTTTCTTTAGGTTTTCTTTGTGAAATTCCGTGTCGCTAATCTTCAGTACTCTGTTTATTAAGTTATTAGCAGTATTTATTATTATTCTCTTGGGGTGTTTTGAGTTGAAGTTAATAATTCTACCAGATGCAGTTGGTTTTTGGTACCAATCAACTTTAATTTTATTTTCTTCTCTTATCACCATCGTATCCAAATATGGAAGTTTGGAGTTTATTTCCCTTTCAATTGTAAACTTAATATTATTGTTAAAATTATTTAAATTCGTCATTATCTCCTCTATTGCACTCTCCCTTACTATCCCAAACAAATCGTCGACATATTTGGTCAATACTGTGGGTTTTGTTGTTAATTTTTCCATACATGAGTCAAGTAGTTCCTCCATTACGATGTCAGCTACGATCGGAGATGCAGGTGAACCCATGGGGAGACCTTTTTTCTGCGTGTAGATCTTTTCTTTATATTTGAAATAGCGGTTGTCCTTGATACAAAATTTAAGAATACGTAAAAATAAGCCCTTTGTCATATTGGTATGTTGTGATATTTCGTCCCATTTCTTTTCTATGATTCTTAGTGCTAAGTCAACAGGAATACTCGGAAATAACGACACAACATCAAATGAAATTAATTTTTCATCTTCCTGTATCGTCAAATTCTTAATCTTATCCCTAAATTGCACTGAATCCCTTATATTATACTTTGAATTCTCCGTAATTTTCTTAAGTATATTTGTAATATATTTGCATAATTCGCTGGAGGGGGCATTAATGCATGAACAAATAGGCCGAAGTGGATATCCTTCCTTGTGGATCTTAGGAAGACCATATATCCTAGGTGCATAAGCAATTTCCGTTTTAAGTTTCTTTTTCTCCATTGTGTTTATTGTTTGGTTTTTAAAAAGTTCTTCCACTAAATCGTTATTTGTCTTCTGAAAACCTGCTGTGGGGTCTTTATTTATTCTCTGATATGTCATTATGTCTCCAACTATTTGTTTCATTCTTGTATCATAGTCTCCCTTTTCCATTGCTACTGTAACGTTGCCTTTATCTGCATTCAATATCAAAATATGTTTGTTCTTTTTCAAAAAATGTTCTGCTTGTTTTAATATATTCAAAGTGAATTTGTCCCTATCATTTAATCTCATCTTGTTTAAGTGGTTATCAACTATTGAGGTAAATTTTGTTCTCGCCATTTCCTGTTCCTCCTTATCTAACAAAGTTTGCACAAAATCCTCTCCGCATGTTATAAATTTTAACATAGGAAACTGTTCTTTCGTAATTGGTAATGCGTGTTTTTTCCCTAGTGAGAGAATCCATTGTACGTCGTCTGGTATATTGGTTTTGGTTTTATTAACAAACCAATTTTTATTAAATTTTATTTCAAGTTCTTGTCTTTGTTTATCTTTAAGTTTTTCAAATTTCCTCTTATGAATATTTTTTATTTTTGTGTTCATAGATTCCGTTAATATTTGTTCACTTTTCCAAAATTCTATTCCATCTTCTTCTGTTAAGTATAATTTTATCTCCTTTATAATTTCCTTGTTTTCTTCGTCGTTAAGTTTTAAAAGTTCATGTTTCTGTCTTAGAAGTAAGTTAAGGATTTTATTATGAAAGTTTT